>VUJU01000863.1:0-77190 GCA_009835225.1 Aphis craccivora
TATAATAGAAGTCATGTTTACGAAGGATTACAAAATTATGCACACCTAGGTCACGGTTTGCCATAACTGATTTTTTTCTCTTTCAATACAGTTTACTGATAAAAATTGTTTTTATTTCGGTCAAATAGGTTTCGTAATTATAATAATGATCGTCGTGTTTCCGGTTTTAAATGTACACACTCGATTGATTGGACCTTTATATATCGAGTTTACCTACTTTGGGCTTCATCGCTCCGCAACAAAGTTGACGATGGGAGTTTGATAAAGCATATTGTCATACCATAATACGATGCTTCTCCCGATCTGGGATGAACATTAGTTATATATATATATTATATATATATACACAAACGATATACTTTTTTTAAATGACTCGTCGCTTTCGGAAGTGGCAATCAACAAATTCCCTTTGTTCGCATTCTGCGCGATTAACATCTGCAACTAAATACTTATTGTTGAGTTGCTGTAGGAGGTACCCGGATAGACGGCGACAACGGCAGCGGCCTTGTAGAACGATTGGACGAGTCGAATAAAAAATAGTCTTTTATCGGCTCCAAACATAACGACACCGTGATAAGTGAAATCAATTTAGCCTGAATAAAGCACATGGGAGAAAGTCAACATGTATATGAATATAGTATATATTATATATCGTAGGTACGGAAGTTGCGTTCTATAAGTATCATATTAGTTATTACCAATATCGTGTCAGCAACGATCCAACGCCATAAATATATATAAGTATAATATTATCAAACGAATAAAAATGTATTTTCAAATATTGCCCTTGTCCAGACATTTTTTCTTCGTAAGAAATAACTATTATCGAGTAATGGTTCCGTACTTATACTAGGTAATTTATGAAAGAACAATCGTGATATTATGTAATAAATTATTAGTATGCATTTGATTTAGCAAATGTATTATCTAATATTGCGATACAAGTATATATTAAAGTTAAAGTATAAGAAATCACAATCAAAGGAAAATATTCTTATATAAGTATAAGATAGTCAAAAAATTGGGTTGGTTGTGGATGTGTTACTCAGATGGTGAAAAATTTTCTGTATCGTCTAAGTCGTTCATAACCGGGACAGGGTTCTCAAACACGGGCGTCAACATTATACTGGGTCCATAACAACCCACGTGGTCGATGATAAAATCCTGTATATTGCTCTCCAAAACCCATAAGACACCTTCGCTGTCTACGTCCACGTGTGTTATCAGTCGGCAGTCTCTACTCTTTCGCACAACCATGAAGTTTTCTTCGAGAAAACTTTGCTTCGTGTCCCAGCTGTACAAGTGATTCTGGCCTTTGATCCGGAAGTACAAAACAGATCCATAACCCACGCCTAGAAACACCATTTTGCACGGTTTCTTACCTGAAACGCGTTCCCGTCCAATCGTGTTATCGCAGTTATAGTTATATTGTTAAAAGATAGACAGATGGATATATCATACGTAATCGATATTGATTACAAGAAATTTCCGTAATATTATAATATTATAATATTATATGGTATATTTATATATTAAACATATTTAAATCTGTCGAAAATCTTCCTACCTTACCCATGTTGACTATACACTTGGAGTTCATACGTTTCTGTAGGTCTTTGGTCCGGGTCCGAAAAATGTCCTGACTTGAAAGGTACGTGAAGTAAATATAATTTCCAGCCTCTTGTTCTATCAGCATCATATAGAACACGTCTTCTATTGGGTTTTCCGAGCATCCGTCCACAATTGAGTGTGGTAACTTAATCTTATACCCCTCGTTCTTCTCAACATACCACACGATTATCGATCGCGTACCACCATCGCTCACATAAAGCACCGTCATCGAATCTGTGACTTGCTCCACTGCTAGGTACTGTAACCTGCTTTTGGCCCGGCATATCAACGTACTCAATGTGATCGTATGTGTAACCTACAATGAATGATTGAGTGTTGTTATTTATTCATCAAATATAATGTTAATATTTTTTTTTCTCCCTTCCCCTTTATTACACTGATATAAGGTATCATAGAATTTCTTTACCCCCTGGGAGTCTCACAATGGACTCGTAAAACTCGTAAATAGTGTTCGCTCACTAAATGTATTCAAAAAAAAAAAAAAACGTACCAAATATTTTCATCAAGAGTTATAAATCATATTATTAAATATAATTTATTGGCTTTACACTTTTATCTAAAATCTTCTATTACTATTATTTTTTTTTTTTGTTAAACAATAGTATATTTACAACCTGTTATATTATTATATATACAACACGCAAATTTGGTAGTTAAAACTAAGATAACAACATAATATATCGTGAAGAGTTTAGTTCAATTATCAAATAATACAGGTCGGAATTCAAGAGATCTCGACATCAATATCTTTTTAGTCATCGTGTCGTGGAGAGGGGGGTGTATAATACTATTTGCGTAAAATTCTCAATGTACTTTTGATGTCATAAAAAATATTTATTTTTTATTTTATAGGACTATTTGCTACTAAGCTATTCTATTATATTTGAATCATTTACTTTTTTTGTAAATATATCGAACCCAACGATTTTTGGCTCGCATATCCTTGTTGGATGGTCACTGAGGGTATCTGAAATTCCTGCATCTAACACCCAAAGAGTACTGTCACATCCCATTTTTAAATCTATGGCATTGATTAATGATGATCCACTGTCACTTGCTCCAATCATTACATCTTCATTTTCTATGCACGGAAACGGACTCACATAATTGTAACACTTCTCTTTGTGCGTGAATTTTGTGTAACTTAATGTGAACGGTACTCCACGCCTGAAATTATATAAAATAATATATGTATAAAAGATAGTGACATATTTAATTGCGTATGAAAAATTAAAATATATTTGTTTTTGGGTTTTTAAATTTACTGAATAAAAAATACATGCTAATGGCAGCGTGCTCAATATTTTTAATATAAATATATTTATGTATATTATATATAATGTATTTTATGTATTATGTATATGAAATATGACAACAAAGTTAGATCGATTTAGATTTTTCTTTAAATATTATAGATATACACAATACTGAATGCATATTATATATTATATTACAATCGCGTTATACAAACCTGAAATGCCTTACTTGTAACGAGGGGCGGCCAGAAAAACTCGATCAGAACACACCTGAAATCTTGTATAAATTATATTTTTGGGTATAAACTTTTTTTCGTAAATGAATTTTTCTCGTATCTTGCTTGACGGCCACGATATATAGTGACCATTCAATATGAGTGGCATATTTTGGACGGTACTATTATTATCTGGCTTAGCCAATCGAATGAGGCAAACTAACAAATGCAGACAGTACAGTTTCATAATGCCTAGTAATATTTTGTAGAACCTTTGAATAGGCGGAACATATTGCTGATACTAAATTCAAACTATTTATTTCGTTACGTTAGCAACGATTGTTTTAATTTCTTTGAAGCTTTGGTTTTTGATAAAATAATTTATACCTAATACATATTATTATTATTTTGTATTAAATAATTAGACGTTTGTATTAAAACATAATAATATGATATTTGTGAATTGTCTCTAAATTATTTTCAACATTGTTAGATTTTAAATAATATTAATAATGAAAATAGTAAAAAAAAAAAAACACATTGGAGTATTTTCATCGTTTGCAAACCAAATCCAGGATCTCAATGATTTGTTCTTGGTTAAAAATTATTTAATCATTTTGAATAAAATATAATAAGTACTTATATGTATAATAATAACACATAAAATGGAATATTTTTATCATATAAATGTTAAAAAATAAAGATGTTAAATAGGAATATGAAAATCGTAATCATTTATTGTGTATAAATATATGTGCACACTACCCGTAGTGCATGTACCTACATGTATTTTATTGATAAAAATATAAACATTTTTTTTATAATTCATTAGGAAATAAGTCTCGAGGGTTCCTAATTTCCTATACCTATACTTATTTGAGTTAAGGGAGAGGTCGAAAAGAATAGTTCTTATCATACATTCGCAAAATTACCACTAACTAAAGTGAATTCTACTCAGGCTCTTAATATGACTGGAACTTATAATATAATACTATAACGATGACACAATTGTATTTTTTATTGATTATACCTACTATTATAATATAGTCTTGCAGGGCTGTAACCTTCAATAATCAAATATGACACATAATATAAAGGGGATGTGCGATGTTCAAACGTGGAGAGTGAAAAAATATTATTTATATGAATTATAATTAGTTTGTAATTCATTGAGCTCTGTATCAAAAAAAAAAAAAAAAAAATGTAGAAAAAAAATCGGTGCTCACTATCGTCAGAAATATTACACGCGTGTGTGGTTTTCTTTTCTTTATTAATATCATATTTCGGCGCGATCGATCGGCTGTCATATATAATAATAATATCCTAAAATATATAATAATATGTATGTAACATATAGCAGCTGTTGACTAAAAATTTCACGCGATTTTTCACGGTAAATATTCGTAGTTTAATTGATGTGCGATCTTGCCGAATTTGAAATCATAATTTTATTCGAAAACACTCGACGACGACGTCTATTCTCGTGTCTGTCACGCCATTCTAAGTACTCTTAAATACCTAATAATATATATTTACATTATGTAGATATATATGCGTGCTCTATCAGGTGGGTGTTTCGCACAGTTGTTTTCTTTCCGTAGTTCCAATTTTCATTATATCTCACTTCATCGTAATAATCATCTATTTTAAGAGGAGTCATTCCCGCATGTGTTATGCTTTTTTACAGACGTATTTACAACATACTAAATTTTACGTTCCCAATAACTCTTTCTTATTATTAAATTTAGAGCGAATTAATTTATTATAAATTTTAAAGATAAGCTTGTTCATTACATTATTCGAGGGCCTTGGTATATTTAAATTTAAATTACGAAATCAGTTATATGAGCATTTTAAAACCATGTATTATTTATACATATTAAAATGATCATAAATTCAAAATTGCCTTAAAATTTAAATATCAATGAAAACATATTATAAGATATCTTAGAATTCAGATAATAATCTTACATTTATGTTTTATAATAGTTAAAATTACTCAAATTTTAGAAATAAATAAATAAAATGAATTATTGTTAACTTAAAATGTGATAGTATGTTGTACCTGTACGTAGACAGACACAACACATGTGGGTGGTGGCGTCTCTGATACTCTGGTAGGTACCACTCCTATAGTAATATAATGTATAATATGATCAAATAATGAGTTCGATTGTAAAGGTCGTTGTCATTATAGCGGCTTTATCCATCAGTGCCACCTGTGATATATAATTTTGAATCGGTGCACCTAATGCGTCTTATTACGCCGTCAATTATTATTAGGATAGTCTGGTGTACTTAACAGTTTTTTTAGGTTATGCAATTATACGTATGACATGATGCACGCCATCGCATATAGGATGCATAGTTATTATTATCTTTTCACCTTCCCAGCCTATAACTAACTATCTATCTCTCTCTTGAGTCTTGAGGGTTCATTGGGTTCCGAATCGCGTACATTAGGTCATTACTGGATTATTTTCTAGAGAATATGTTCGCGCGCGTTTACAATGTCGTTAATTCAATTATCCGTCGTCCATGGGCTTTTATGTTGTTGTCGTTGCATGTCGTCCGTTGTTATGTTGTATTAATGTGCATGTGCGCGGTGTATGTGACGAGGTCTTTTGGCTTCTATTCTGGGTACAATTTTTTATTTTTCGAAGGACTCATCTTATTTGTTTTGTGCACGCAAAATAGAAATAAAAATCAGGTCAAGTAGTTATAGCCTGCGACTGAAAAATAACGCTTTTAAAAGATTCAAACTCTAGGTCATTGTTCTTACTTCTTTGAGTAGATCAACGGGTTAGTCTATAATGCTCACCCTACTTAATACATACTATTATATGTTCATTAATATATATAGTATGTATCGTTTTACCATTTGTATGTAATAAATAAATATATTTTAAAATATTAAAGTATTGTAATATTTCTGAGTCTCGAATTCTATAATACTTATAATATATTCAATTCAATAAATAAAAAATAAATAAAATAAATCAATTATGTTAATAAAAATAATATGTTCAATAAAAATAGCCAATTGTAGTATTATTGTATTAAACCGTAGTATCACGTTTAAAAGCTTTTTAAGATTAAATCCTTCATCATTAAAAATATAAATAAGTATTATTATAGGTATTTAGAATTATTATTTTCCGAATTACGCAAAAAAATATAATCTGGGTAAAAAAAACGTTGGTTATAATAAGCTTACGAATCACGTTATGTTCTATTTTTTCCCCCAAAATAACGACAGACTGATATTAGTTATAATAATTTTTTTAAAAAAAACCCGTATTTTCTATTTCATACATTTGAAGATAATATAGAAGGATGTATCACTATGATCTGACACATTGAAATGTGTATTTTTAATGTAAAATTTCCATATCTCCGAGATACACCATTAATCAATACATATAATAGATACCTCAGATACCTGCCTGTATCCGATATTGAGGTTAGAATAATGCGCAATTATTTAAAGACCTACTATTATATTACACAATGATACTTATATTATACCTACGGATTTTAGTTTCGTTGTAGAGTTTCAGGTTTTATATTGATTATTATATACGTCAGTCGGAGAATACCTATAAATCCTGCAATCGTCATTCCACTGTGCATGCGGTCGTGGTATCATTCGTCAATGCGTTACTATATGGACCGAATTTCGTTTATTTCCCGTGAAAACAACAGTGCCCATCCGAATGATTCATTTGTGTATAGTGATTAGTACCTATGGTGGTAGATCGTATCTTTAAATCGGTTGACCGCGCTCGAGTTGTCGTCTTGCAGTGCCGCATTGTTGCGGCTGACGAGATGATTCATCGCGCGTGGCGGATCTCTATACGCACAGCTATTAGGGGGTTGATCAAACAGGTGTGATTCATAAGAGGTTTTCGAGTAGGATATAGGGGGAAAGGAAGGGTAGAGGGGCGTGTCGTTGACTTAAAACTTGTTTATTATTATTATTATATTCTTTTTATTATCACCGTCCACCGGCGATTAATGCACGACGGCCGCAAAGATGAATCATCGTCACTAATTACTATATAGTATATACTTAAACATTATTTAATATTTTTATATATATATAATATATCATGTAATCCGTTTACCTACATATCTGTCCGATAATTGATTTGTTATAAAAAGAAATTGGGGTCCTGGGACCACGTTTGGGATTATTTTCCCGTGATTCCCGATATACGAGCACCCACAACAGTTACACATCGACCACGAAGACAGAGACGTCTTCCGCCGTTTATCTTCACAGTCTCCGTCCGTGCACATTTGCCTATACATCATATTATATGGTA
The DNA here is from genome assembly GCA_009835225.1 of Aphis craccivora. Lineage (NCBI taxonomy): Eukaryota > Metazoa > Arthropoda > Insecta > Hemiptera > Aphididae > Aphis > Aphis craccivora. The sequence goes on from VUJU01000863.1 coordinate 7,432, forward strand.
CATCAACGATCTACGTATCTATCATAAGTCTAAATAGTAAGTCTATAGTTTTTAAATTTATTTATTTTTTAATGTTATGCTGTTATTTGTCAAATTTTTATAATAATATGTACTGTGAATTGTCGAGATACCGTTTAATCTTTAGTTTTTGTTTAGAATTTATATAAATGTAGCCATATTATAGGCACAATGTTACATGACTGTTAAATCAAATATTTAAATCATGAACTATTTTGAGAAATGACATGGGTTTTAAAAATATAAAATACTTTATAACTTTTTGAATTTTTTAATCAAATTTCACAAGGTGTACACATAAAAACACAATAAATGCCTATTGATAATATTCATACATTTAAGATAGGTAATTATTCATTTATATGAATACATACGTTAATATAACGTATGTACAGTTATGAGACTGCGGATATTAAATCTAATCAATATCTGTTAATCTAAGTTATTTTAATAGTTAATGTATTACGCAAAAAACATAAATACTTTTACCACCAAACATTTATTTTTATTTAATTAAATAAATAATATAATATATTAATGTATAATCATTTTTATTTATAATAATCAAATTTCGATTTAATTTTTTTAATTTTAATTTTAAGACAACAATTTATGAGAGATGATTTTTTTTTTTTTTGTATATATTTTAATAATTTTTATCGCAATAAAAATAATAATAATTAAAGACATATTTTATTTTCATTCTCAATGGTATCGATTTTGGATCGACTTTCTTATACTTCTATGATCTTCCAACAAACAAACTCAATTTATTGTGTACCTATTACATTTTTAAAGGTGACAAACATAGAATATTACAAATTTATTAATATCATAATATAAAAAAGCAAATTCTAAGTAAAGTTTAACAGAAACTTAAGAGTAAGTGTTCAAAGTAAAAATATACAAACCAATAGTATAATATGTATAGGTACTTGTCTTATATGGCTATTTTGTATGAATATAAATAATAAATATCCAGGTAAGGTTTAATATTTTAAATATTTTGTTTTATAGTTGATACTTTATTAAAATTTCAAATAGAATTCAGCATACAAATACATAATGCATTTTTTTATATAAAAATAAGTTTTTAGTTTGTATTCGTTTTAAATAATGAAATTCCATACCACTAACAACTGCTCATATTCCTAAATTTCTAACGTAATTTATGACTGATGATATTATAATAATAAATAATTTATAACATTTTTATTTTTGCAACAAATATTTGATTAAACTAGATTATCAGCTATAATTTAATATTCGATGTAAAATTTGACAAGTAGAATCTCAAATTGTTTTTCCGGATTATTGGAAGTATTTGTTTTGTTACACAAATACGTTATTATTTCATTTTCAATCGAAAACTATGAATTATTAATGCGCATATTATGTCATTCGATATAATATAATACGTGTGCCTACAGGCTATAATACGTTTTTACTTATACAATGCCACATGACACCCAATATTATCTACTCTATGCTATTATAATTGGTATTATAAATTTATAAGTATAACAAATAATATAGTAAAACGTCGATAATTGAAAAATGTGCATTTTGTCGCTAAGGTTTATGATATTATTGTAACAAACGATATGACTACAGTGTAATATATGTTTTTGTAGGTGACTTTTAAATAAAAAATTAATATAAAAGAAATAAATCGAGAAAATAGAAACGGAATAATATTAATAACATTATATTGAACACTCGATTGCTTAGAAGTCGTAGAGTACTCCGAAGAACGAACGGTATAGGGCGGATGCACGTATGTAACGTCACTATCATTGTTGTAGGTATTATTGTTGGTTTCATCGAAATCGAAATTGATAATTTTTTTGGGAAAAATGGGAAAAGAGAAAAAATAGCGTTCGACGCATTAACAGCAGGTTCGAACCATCGTATTTTTTCGTCATCGGAAGTGACAGATGCACTGCAGTACAATGACGTAATAATAATACTGAATCGTAAAATATTAATGGTAATAAATAATAATAATATTCATGCTCCGAGTCACTGGCTGGCGAGAGGTCGTGGAAACGAAATAATACGAACTTGCCCTTGACGGTAACCCGCGGCAACAAAGCTGGCAAAAGTAAAGGAGGAAAGATCGTGTCGGAGACCATATTATATATTTTATATGCTCATAGTTATGTCGTCTTGGCCGTTTCTAAACTCGATGGAGCGTTTTACGACGACGACCGACCGTCATGCTCTGGTTTGTCGACGAGTATGTGGCGTCCTTTTCCACCTTTTTCTAGACCGGTACTCTTCATATTTGAAACGTTCGTATACTGTCGCGCCAACCGCGAACTCGTTATCACCTGCACGTTAACGTGGAAGTAGATTCATATATCAATATTACTTCTCCTGGGGATTAACGCTAATCTTATTTCGTATATTATTAGTTACACAAGAGTATTATGTATTATGGCCATTATTTAACCTACCTGTATGCGAATAAAACAAAGCACCACATCTTGCAGAAGAAACGTGTTGGTTAGATGTTATAAATTTAAAACTATATACCTATATATAATATATTAAATATATTATGCCATTATGATTTGTGCTTTTTAGTTTTTATTCGTCGAAGTTGTTTATTTTTTAATCAAGGACACGATTCCTCGTTTTAATTATCGGTAACAGAAATATTTCTCAGTATTTCGCCTGAAATTTATAAAAGCGATCGAGACGAAACTTTACCATAAATTATTTACAGAGTCAAATGAGCCCGAATTATTTCCGTTCCGTTATTAATATAATGTGAGCCGTAAGGTCGAGTAGTTACAAGTTAATAAGTTATAACTAACGAGTTTAAAATAAGTTTTTACTATTTAATTTTACTAACGTAATAAATTATTATTTTTTAAATAAAGATATAAAAGTAAAATGGAACGAAAAACTAATTTAAAATTGTGATAAAAGTACTATTAGTTAATACAGTTATTATTTACTGCAATTACTTGTAGGCACTTTCTGCGTTATATAATATCTATAAATCAGTTAGTATTAAGTACTCGGTTTTTATATTTTATAATTGAATAAATTTTGAAAAAACTTAGCTAATGACATTAATGTTTTGTTAACCATTCATTTTAGCACTGTAACTTGTAATATATTATTATATTTGTTTGTTTAATTTTATATCAATGAAATGTTACTTTATATTAATTTCTATAATTTTTTTTCGGTATTAAAACGTAGATAGGTATTGATATGGATATACCTATTATTTTGTTTTATCTGCACTTTAAATTTAAAGGCACTTTAGCTGTCTCTATGATATTTTATGATAACACTTGTTACGGAAGTTAATCATGTACATGGGTAAAAAATAAATGGAATCCAAACTTGTGTATTAGCTACTGAGGTTTGCATCTTATGTGATATTGGAAATTCGAATTCGTTGTCATTATTTATTTGAAAAGAAGCAATTGGGGTGCAAAAAAAAGAGTGACTATTATGACAACATTGAGACTCACCAAGTGGTTTTATATTTAATGCAAAGTGCAAACCGTCAATCACGATAAAATATATTATATGTACACTCCTCTATTACGGTTCTAGGATCACGGTAATTTCTCCGGACTCCCTATCGTAAACCGTCTGCAGTGAGAGGTTGGGACGTTGCAGCAGGCTCCGGTATTATACCGTTTCGCATATATTCGACGTTTAAATAATAAAATAATATTATATGTTATTATGTATAATACTATAAAAATATGATTTCGCACGCATCACGATTGCATATTATACGAGCAATACTCGTGCGTATATATTTACCGCACAAAATGTGGATAATGTACCTATATGCGCCTAACGCAATAACGTGCAATATACCTCGCAGTGCGAATCTCGACCCCGGCGGAGTTCCTGAAGCGCATCTCAATCGACGCAGTTCACATATTATTATTATTATTTATTATCCTTTTCAGGCTCGAACACAATGCGAACACCGCGGTGTCATCCTGATACTATTATATCACATTTATTGCGTAACGCACGACGTGTAGCCGTCGCCGTAGGTTTCGGGTGTATAAAATACTTGTAATACTTCTTATTTTCTCACCTGTTCGGATGGTATAATCTAGATTCTAGAAGACCGTATAGGCCCCATAACATGCGTATACGGGTTTTCCCGCGCATTTCCTCGGCCACCGACGTCGCGTACCGACCGTTGTCCTGCCCTGTCCTATCCGGCCCCGTCTGCTGCTCAATTTTTTCCATCGCCGTTCGCGAATATTATCGAATGTAGAGTATAGTAGTATAATATCATTTTCGGGTGATGGTTTTAGATTCAGTGGTAACGTTTATGGACGCATCATGTTGATCGCGGGACTGCAGGTGAATGAGACGCCAGACGATATTGGCAGAAATCGATATTACTCCATTGTGAAAATTATATGTAAGTTCGGAATAATACTATTATGTAATACTTTGTTATATTGTTATACGTCAATACGTAATGAGTACACAGCTATACTGCAAATATTATTACGATTGTACGAATTTATTGCCAGGGGTATAGGTAAACAGTAGTTTTTCGCCGCGTATTCCGTGGCATTTTCTGTCGAATTTGTAATTCATTGTTTTATACTGGAGTAGCTCTATACACAACTGATATATTATGTTACACGGTTTTATTATCAGACGCAGAAAACGCAGGCGACTTTGCGTTTTGAGGGATGAATGCCGAAATAGTAAAACTGCAAAATCCTATAATAATTTTATATTGTTTTAAATTAGGACGAGCTATACTGATGACGACCAACACTGTGTATAATAGCCCCGTCCTATAATACATTTATTACTTCTTAAGAAACAATATTACAGCAAGCACTTGTGGTTTAATATTATTAAGTGTAACAATGATATTCAAAGTATTAATTAAAAATATGAAAACTAATGCAAATTTTAATTAGTTAAAATTTATAACAGAAAGCACATTTTAATCAGTTACAAATTATAACAAATGATTTTTTTTCTACTTAATTAATCCTAACAATCGTTATTTTAAACTGCGTTCGTTTCATAATACAATGTAATACATTAAGATTGTCTATAATTTTAGTTTTTAACTCATTGTTATTTGATACTTGCTGTTTACTTATCCGTATAGGTTTATTATGTCTTTTATACGTGCGTGTATTATATGTTTAGTAAAAATATTAGAACTGTTTTTCACACATTTTACTTGAATTGTAGTGTCTACAAATAAATTTACTGTTTGTCAATATTGCTTTGTATAACAAAACGAAATTGCAGTTAAAAAATGTTTCAACAATAACTTAAACTCACAAAGGTCTTTAGTGAAATATATTTAAGAAACGCTACCATGTATTGCGTGGACAACTTTTTATTTATTTTTTATATTGATGATTGATTTTCTACTTGTTTTCAATATAATTTAATAAATATACATATTATATATACTGAAATTAACAAACTAATATTGTAGCATAAACATATTTAAATTAATCCCCATAAAACAAGTGTAGTTGTAAATTATTAAAATAACAAAATAACTAGAATATCTTAATTAATTGCATATAGGTTGGTACTATCTTTGTATAAGAATAGAAAATAAAAATGAATATGGTTTAATAACAATGGTAAGGTTTATGATAATGATTCGTAAGTGCTTAAAAAATATTTTTAAATGCGATAATATGAACTACTATGTTCAGCTGTTCAAGGCAGTTCAAGGCGAATAAACCCGAATAAGAATTCGTGGGCAAAAATGTAATAATGGAAACATTGGTCATGAGATCATTACGAATAAATAGGTATTTGCTTACAAATTCCAGATTCCCGTGTTCGAAATAAAGACTTTTGCACATATTTGCTATATGAAGCAAGTCATAAATAATCTATCTATAATACATACCTACCTACTTAGGTATATGTTAATAACGCGTGAATGTGTGACGCGGTTCTTAGACTTTGGTTTTGAAATGGATTTAAAAAAAGAAAATGTATACATTTTTCAAAAGCAGTACCTAGATAAGAAGTGCATATTTTATAATAATATTATACATGCAAGTTTAATTTTATTACTTGAAATTTTTATGGCTTACGCGTTTATAATTCGAAAGCGTATAACGATGTATATAGATTTGGCATAGGTACTATACCTTTATAGCTGCTCTAAAATAACTAATTAGTCTTGTGAGCATAACAAATATAATATATAGTGCGATTATGTAGTTATATATATACGTATGTATAGTTAATAAGTAAATACATATAGTTATAAGACCGTTTGATAAAATTTAGCACGTCGAACTCGTTTCACGGCCACATTTATTATATTAATATAGCTCGAGTGATCTATGCAATTTATGTAGTCTATATACATATTAAAATATAGTGTGTGCGTTCGTATTGACGGTGACGCGGGGTGAACTTTGTTGTAACGCCGTATTTTGTAATTTCGTATGCAAATGTCGACGATCCGTTTTACACGTGCTTTGAATACAGTAAAACGAACAAAACACGAACACGGTCTCTAACTGCGTAGTGTCGTATTAGATGTTATTATATAATATATTTTGTACGATGATTAGAAGATGCGTTTAAATGTACCTCTATATGCAATATTATAAATTATTGTCGACAAACCGCTCCGAGGCTTAGAAATTATTAACCAGGTCGGCCATATTGGTTACAAGTCCTGCAGTTTGATTGTCGCTTAATAACAACTGAAATTTCCTTAAAAATTAACAAACTAAAGCTTGTCCCCCTCCCCGTCCCGTGACTATGTGTACGCGTTTTTTGCGAAAAATATTACAACGGGTCTGAGGATAAATCATCGCACATCTGCAGTATATTATTACGGATTTACGTTATTATAGGTAGGTAGATTATACTTCGATTCGTATATTATTCAATATTGTCGTTTTCGTTGTACATTGATCGTGCCCCGTCGGTTTTACTGTTTTCGATCGAGTATACTAGCGAATGACCGGGGTTATACACTTATAATGCGTATATTTGAAGGTCGTCAACTCGGAATAATACGAACATCACAAACAAATAAACAGACACACGCGAAATATCATGATCGCGTACACTCTACGCTCACACATCCACACATTTAATGTATTTATGTAACGTGCACGAACGTATATAAATAGTGTTCGGCAATAATTTAACCGTAATCGGATCGCTCAAATTAGCATCTGTTTTTTTTCATTCGTCCCAGCTGCCCATCAACTACCAGCTGCCGCATCCTGCTTATATCGCCCTGAAATAAAGAAAATATACAAATGTATATCTTTAATAAAATAATATAAAATATGTTGTCCATTCGTTTCAACTACAATTTTTATTATTATCATTATTATTAATTATTGCCGTTAGGTATTTGGAGGGTTATGTTACCTTATAACTGATAGATATAACTACTATAATAAACGTCTGTCGCTTCCGCCGAAAAAAATATAATGCATATTATTTATATATTATCTGGATTCCGCAACTATTTGTTTGATTTGAACCGTGACCATCTTTATCGCGATTAATTCGCATCGCGTCATTATTGTTTCTTATTTTACGATCGCCACGGTAACTACTTATACGTTTAAATTGGTAACGAATTGTTTTTCTCTCCGACCTTCGTATCTCGTGTGGCGTTCCTTCAACTGACAGTTACCCATCATTTGCACGTCGTTGAAATATAGGCTTGAACGTGTTATACTTATATTATACTTGTTTATAATATGTTACGGCCTAAGTAGAAGTTTAATGACGAATGGATCTAAGTACCTGTACATTTTCTTACTTTGGCTATGTACAATGTTCGATTTTCTACTTTATTTGTAACATATAAATGTATGTGTAATGTGTATTTCCGCCATAAAATTTCGGTAGTATATAAACCTAAAGAATTATCATTTTTAAATATATATATATAACAATTATATGTTCAATATGTTTTTACATTGATTGGTCCAAAAAATCGCTGATGTATAGACTATAGTACCTACTATACTATAATATAGTAATAAAATAGTATTATTTTAGTTAATTATTATTTATTAACATCAAATATATTTTATATTTTTATCTATATGATCATTTTTAGTTGATATATATTTGTAGTTTGTTTTTGGGTCATATAATTGTCTATTGTAATTATGGTTATATAATATTAGTGTTCGGACATTGTTTGCTATGTATATTATATATTGTTATAATATTAACATATTGTCTGCCGTGGCATTGTATATACTGTGTAAATTATGTATTATATGGCTCGAAATCAAGGGCGCAGATCGTCGTGATAAAATTTCGTTGGCGCGTATGACGTATAAACTGTGAAATTTTTAAGGGTACGATGACGAGGGTTATTCGTTTTGAAGTTCTGTCCGAGAAATTGGTATTATTATGTCAAAAACAAAGAATAAAGAATAGGAAATAAAATATATATAATACGCCATATCAAACAAACCGAAAATGTACCTAATACATTGTGAAAACATAGTTCATACGCTCACGTATGCGTCATCGGGTGCATTTTATATAGGGTAGATGCAGAGGCGGTGTTTTTGAAATACGTTTATGCTTCATAAACAGCAACGCAACAACAAGACATTATTATAAACGTATATAGAAGAAATCGAATTCCTGCAAAAGGTGTACGACCACCTACGGGTAGGTAGGTATTATATAGGTATAGGTATTGTATGATAATATAATATATTTTACGTATAAAATATTGTTATGGTTGAGATCTATGTGGGGGGTGGTGATTTTGTGAATATGTCGTGAACTCCCAAGAGAATCGTCGTCAATTGAGAAAAATAAAGTGTAGCACATTGCACATAATAACAGCAACTTTTGGCGCGAATTTATGGTTAATTTTTAAAAACAATCATCATTATAATTCATTCCGTAGATGAATTTTAAAACCCTATGGATACCAATTCGTATTAGCAAACGTTGACGGTTCATGTGATACAACGTTTCAGTATAGAAAATTCTAAACGTTAATCGACTTTTTAAATTTGAATTTAATCGTTCAATTTTGAAACAGCAGAAACTCATTTTAAATGACTCGTTAACATTCGAATGCCACCGACTGATGATTCACTACTATCCACAGTATATTAACTGCGGCCATGTTCTGCCTAATCAAGTTAATTTATAAGTTATTTTTATGTATTATAAATTGTATACCGTTCCAATTAAGTCATAACAGGTTTTATCTATTCATTTTAGCCAAAAATTATTCCTCTGTACTTGGGTGTGACGAAATTTAATTGATAATATATATTAGGACTTATAGTTTAGGTTTGTTAGAGAATGTAAGAGGACGTTATACCCACATATATGTTGTCTACGTCTTACAAACGTAAAACAGCAAATTTGCGTTCAGTGAAATCAATTTTATGTTATTAGCTTTAATATTATGAGCATTTTAAAATTGTAATATTTTACGTAACTATAATTCATTTAAAAATTAAAATATCAATAAAAGCCTATAAGATGCTTAGATAATATTTAATAATAGGTTAATTGACTCTAATATTAAAGCTAACATAGCATATTATAATTGATTCTGCTAAACGCAAAATTGCCGTGTTTTACGTTTGTAAGACGGAGACAACACATGCGAGTATACCGTCCTCTTAACGTTTTTTTATCATACCTAGTATATAGCTGTATTGCAGGGGCGGATATCATTTTTTGTTTCGAGACATTTCGACATCTTAAGTTTTGTAAGGTAAAAAAAAAAAAACAATTACAAATTGTTTCTAGAAGCGGAAAAAAGGAACATCGTGTATTATATTATAGTAATTCCATCGTCGCAGCCAGTAATTTTTCACGCCAATTATTTATTAAACGATTGACGAATTCCTGGCTAAACATGTATATATTATTATATACGTATTGGAACTTTTTTATAATAATAATTGCGAATTATAACTGTGAAAAACATTCACTTTTATGTACGACGACTTCATCGATAATAACATTTCTATTCATTTTACCCACTCGTATAGTGTGTATAGCATATCTACATAGTATAGGTACGTGTCAAGTGTATTGCCTATATATTTTTACTCGATTTGTCATCCGTTAGACATTTTTCCCCACAATAATCCAATAATCTACACGGAAACAATCGTGAACCCCCACGAGTGCTTTTATGTAACATAATATATGGACGAATACATGAAATATATAGAACGGGCTTTTGAAATAGATAACCGAAATGATATATAGTTTCAAGTTTGCGTATAAAAGACAAAACGGTCGAAACGATAACCTTAAAAACATACGGTCCTAAAAGACCTAACCTTGAGAAAACAGTGAAAATTTGTGCCAAAAACTCGTCACAAAACGCGACACACAATGCCGCAGCTGCAGCGTATGTGTATAAAATATTGTTATTGACGGGCGAAAGGTGGTGCCTCTGTGCATGTATAATACTAATAATAATAATAAATATAAATATTATAATAATATATCGTGCCCGCGGCGTAAGACCTTCGCACCTACTGTTTCGTGTCCATCGTTGCGTGTGCGTTTACATATATTGCACCTATATAATATAATATAATATAATATATATAATATGCATCATATAGTCAGTCTCTCTAAAAATCGTTTTAATGATATTATTAGTGCGACGGGTAAAGAGGAGGGTCGTTGATCCAAATACGTCGTTTGCGAGATCGTTATAAATTAATAATCGATCGGTACCTATATGCATATGTATACCCACACTTTATGTGTAAGTACCTAATGTATTACTTTTCTTTAAACGTAGTTTACAGTATAAAGATAGTACACGTATATAATATCCGCGGTATTACACTAGGTGTACGTGAATTTAAATTTAATTTTAACTGATACTTTGAGTTGTATTAACTAACATGATAAGTTAAACCAATTGGTCACTATTAACACTATGCGATATTGTCAAATCAACACTTCTTCATCCTTAGGCGAAATGTAACGCTCGATGTGCACGGAATCAACTTATTTGGTGGTCAAAACAACTACACAGTTTTATGTGTGTGGTTATTTATTTTTTGTTTATTTAAACTTTGTTTTACAATTGTTTCGACATTTCAAATATTGAATTAAAACTGAAAAGATAAAAATATTAACTTTGAAAATATAAATTATATTTATACAAACTAATATAATAGTATGGATAATGTGTTATGCATATAATGCACATGTTATTTTTTTATTAGTAGGGAATATGTTTTGAATATCGAAAGGTTGTTGGAAGATTTGAAATGGTACAATAAAGGGTCAAATTGCGGAATTGTATAAAAATATGCTTGACCCACCGGTCAGTGGGTGGTTACATATAGATTACAGGGCAGATTTTATCATCAGGTCACCACTTATTTCTCAGTAATTTAATAATAATATCATTTTTAGCTTTCTATATTATATGATTTTTAGACTATCAAAACCATTTTTTTTTTTTAATTTAATATTTGGAATGTATAGAATACTTATACTTTTCTAAGAATTTTGATGTATAAACCTTATATAACCTTCGATCTATTTATAGTCGATTATTTATGAGCATTTAAAGTCTAGATGAATATGTGGAATTGAATTCCACTAATAAATGGGGACATCACTCACATTTTTGGCGCTCAACTCCGCTCGATATGAGTTGGTAAATACTTGGGTAACTATTAAATAATAAATATTATTAACAATCGGAAGTCGAATTTACTTTCAAATCTACGAAATAGAAATCAATAGAAAAAATAAACACCCTGCAGTACTCGTATTATAGATCCGGGTGTATCCTTATCGAATAATGATGGGTCCTTTCTCGGACGGCCGGGAGAGACCGACTCGGGGGACGGATCTAGAGAGAGAAATTCAAAAGGACATTATTGACTTGCGTAATATTATGGAAATGACTTCGGCGGACGCGGAATTCTCATGGCCATTCTGCTACATATTATTACAGTTTATTATCACTATCGCGCATTATTTTTACGGCCGTCATGATATAACACTGTGTGAACTTGGGCGGCGGTATACAACCGTCGCGGTTGTGTACGGACCCCCAGTGCATAAGTCGCGCAGTGCGCAGTCCGTTGACATAACACCCGGACACGAGTCACGCGTATGAGCAATGGGTATTTCTTTCTTTCCTATTCATATTCGTCCACACGACGACGACGACGACCTGGGCGTGCACTATAATTATTTATTATTTATCATTTTATTAATTATTATTACTTCAACGCTGGGCCGAGACGCGCGTGACCGCCGATGGTTCGTGTGTTTTGATTATTATTGGGAGGATGTCATCAAAATGTATTATGTTGTCGCTGTTAAACACACGTTGTGTACCTACTACCTATACCTATAAGCCGTACAGCAAAATCGTTGTTTTTTCATATTTAATTTTATATACGAACCGATGAATTCGGATAACCGTGACCTATTATAAAAATTACTTAGGAAGTGTTAATCTATTATACTCTACCGAGGCTTTTTTCGATGGTTAAATTATTATTAAATCTATAACAATAACTGATTTATTGTTAGATTTAATTGATTTTATTCCACCATAGATATAACCTACCTATATTGCACATAAATCAGCGTCCTTTTATACAAAAAAAAAAAACTCCAAAAATCGCACTGAACAAAGTTGATCCTGTGTAGGTATATAAAATTGTTTATAAAATATCTTACAAAGTTTTTATCATTGATTTCATACTCACGCAGGATTTTAATTTTTAAATGAATCGTATAAAAGCTCATTAGCTGTTAAAAAATGAATAATATCTTAGAAGACAGCCGTTCAAATGGATAATATTCTAAACTTTAAGTTTGATTATAGTCGGTATATACTAGAAGCATAGACGTGCGGACGTTTCAAAATGAAAACAACGCTAAGGAAGCCTGGATGATGCGTACTTACGAATTACAATTGCAGACTTCTTTTCGCCTCTTCCTATATCATAATAATGTAATAATATATTATTACATAATATAAATATAATATAATTCATTATTTATCATTATGTTGGTCATATCCCGGATTGTATAAGGAGTTAATATAAAAATTGATTGTGCAACGACCTGTAACGTGTGTTATCGACACAGTCCGTCTTATTATTCTTAAACGGATCTACTACATGCCTGTATGTATTGTAGTATACATACATTTTATTGTTGTATATATGTTGTTTTATAACTATAACTAGGAATTGATTGCGAGTGATTCCGGGTATGGTCAAATGTTATCCGGTCGCCGTCGTTATCGCCGTTATCGGAGACGATTTTTTGCTAGTTCCGTGCGATAAGTTTTCCGATTGATTGTTATTCCTCGAGGAAAAAAAATATAAGAACTGTAGAGGTATTTTCACTTTATTTTTTTTTCACATTATCCCAATCGTATGTCGGCCGCAATAATAATAAGTAATAACTAATATAAGTATAATTTGCGCGTACAAATGTTTTTTTCTTACATTTGTGATGTATACTTGCAGTTATTATTTTTATCATAGTCGCGCCTGTCACGATATTATAATAGTTTTAATAGAAGGAGACCAGATTTTAACGCACGATAGCAGATTGAACGGAAAAACATTATATTACATTACGTACATATTTCATTGTTTAATGGTAGTGAGAAAATCATGTTGTGTGTGCGTATGTGCGCGGTAACGCCGATAACCTAGCGTTAGGGAGTTTTTTCTTCGTTATACGGATTAAACGTAATTTATAGTACTGCATGATGTGAGATTTAATCATAAGTATATACAGTGTATACATAGAATAGATGAAAAGATACATACAGACTTGGGATTGGGATCCGATCGCAATTTTTTTTTCACCAATGTGTTGTTATTGAAATAATTAAAAATTGTACACAGTATACCAGTATACATGGTTAAGACCATTTTATTTTCATATCTTACGTTAAGGTAAAGATAAAATTGGTTAAACCTCCAATATTTTATTTGAATAAAATTTCAATAAATAAATGAATAACCGGCTGGTGGTTGATTTTTATCAGAGAAGATGCCTTATCGGTAAATGTCTGCAGTGCATTACTGCGATAAGTTATAGATAATAACATTGGAGCAAATAGAGTTGGGTTATGAATGCGCACTTAGATCTCCAAAATTACATTCAGTCTACCAAATCAATTCTTTATCTAGTAGTATAAGTATGTTATAAGTGAATACATTTTTGAAATTGTACTCATAAAAAATACTTGTAAGTTTGTTTTTATTATACCTACATGTAAACATATTTTACGATTGATCTAGTGATAGGTATATAATAAAATATATTATAATATATTTAATGGTTAGTTGCAGGTTTGATATTCTTTAAGATTTTTTTTTTGAGCAATAGCTATTTATGCCTAAGGTATTAAAATATGTTTTATATGGATATCATCTATGTACATGTCATTTTGTTTTTATAATATATTAACGTTGAACAAATTTAAATACGTAAATTTAATTTCAAATACGTCAAGAATAAAAGTTTGCATGGTGTTGGCTTTTTGACGGGCTTTTAGAGGGGTATGCGCACGATCGTCTGGTGTTTGTAAATTCCATGTTAAATTCCGATCTTGCGAAATGACGTATAATATGCGTATAGCCGACATATTAAAGGTGTAGTATTATTATATTATATGCCATATAATATATGGGTTGGTGATTCCTACGACAGACGTGTGTGTATATATAGTATGCACAACCAAATAACCTTTTTCGTTGTTAACGTTAACATATTCTACAGTTCTCGTTATAATCGTGTGTTAAGGGCGTGTTGAACAATATACGAGTTTGTATCATACCCATATACTTAAGTTTATTTATTTATTTATATATTATATTATATAAAAAGGTATGCGTCCACAAGATAAGACACAAGTCCTTGAAAACGTTATGTGTTATACCTATTTTATATACCTAATACCTATATTATATATAATATATAACTTGTATATTTCACCCGGTGGCTGTGCTCGCTTAACCTTCCGGTCTCCTTCTGTTTTTAGTTGATTTTTATTTTTTCCTTAATTTTTCCTCGGAGACGATATACATACGAGAAATCGTGTCTGCATCACCGCTCGCCATAATAAAACAATAATCGTTTTGACTGAAAAATTATGTTTCGAGGACTCGTTGAGTTCTCTGCGGACAGAATGATATTTACTATTACATCACTGCAGCATGCCTTATCGTATATAATTATATTGTTATAATACCTACATATAATAAACAGCGTAGAGAACGAGCAAAAGATGATTACCTACTTTCTGACGTTTTTTAATTCATAGTCGAACCTAGTTATGGCTCCTCATTATATTATGCATTTTCTATATAAATGAGTTAGACTCATTCGGTCCATTAGATAATTGTATTGGAATCACTCGGCTGTTTTTAGTTCAGTAATAATTGTTGTACTGTTATTATTATTTATAAATTTTTCAAAAATAATAATTATTCGCTTCAGTTATTATAGTAGAACATTTATAAAATCATACGAAGAAAAAAAATCTTATATTTTTAACAATGCACATTATTATGTAGGTACCTAATATTGTCTATGTAAACCGATAGATTTTACGCACTTCATTTTTACGACACAAAAAAAAAATGAATTCGGCTACGATGACATCAATAATACCTATTTAACGTGCCTATAATGAAACTAATAACACACAGCACGGAGCTATTAATTTTTTTTTTTTTTTTGGACATATTGGTCATATTCAATCCATCAAATATTTATGGAAGTTGTTTAAAATCGGATTTCGAGTGAATTTATTTTTTTAAATATACTACACTCGCTATTTAGGAAGTTTATAATGTAGGTAATTTGATTTTCTCGTGTAGTAACAGTATAAATATTCGTTTGAGTGTATATTTTTAAAACATTTTATACTCATCTCTGTTTGCAGGTTTAATCCATCTAGTCCCTTTAGATTTTCGAATTTTGTTCTAAATTCAAATGTGCTTAATTTAATTTTCGAAATGTTGGTTTGCGGAAACAATTTGCGCACATCGCGCCCATTTTAAGGGAGGGCGGTTTTAAATACTACTGTAGTATATTGGCGGTATTGACGGTATTATTTATAATGTAGCGTTCCTATACCTCGCATTAGGACCTACAACAATCGAAAATATTAATTACGAATATTTTTATAGGCATCCGTGGTTATATGGAGGAATTGCAGAGACGACGTCCGGTCGGTTAGGTTAGGAGGCATGACCGGATCGTTGCGTCTGAGCGCTCTGCTGTTGCTGTTGCTGTCCCGCTGGGCGTCCGCGGACCTCGAGAAGGGCGAGGACGAGTACGTCCGCAGCTGGGTCATCATCGAGGAACAGCTGGTGCCGCCGTCCAGGGACGAACTGCTGGCCACCGGCGGCGCGGGCACCGCTGGCGGTGGCGTCAGCGGCGGCGGTGTGGCCGGTCGGCGGATCACGCCCAAGTCGGTGTTTGTCGCGCCGTCGTTCAACAAGTGTTCGGACGGTTACCGGCCGGACAGCATGGGACGATGCGTCAAAGTGGTCAAGATCAACCAGGCGGCCCAATGGGACTTCTTGATCAAGCAGCTGAACTCCATGTACGGTTCCGGCGGGAGCGGCGTCGGATTCCCGATGTTGCCGGGCGCCTCGGCGTACCAGCCGGCCACCACCACGACCACCGAGCCACCGTCGCAGAAGACCGACAGCCCTGGACCGTTTCAATTGAACATACCGTTGGCCGGCAGCGGGGTCGTTGACCCGGACAACCAGACGATGGACCCCGTGGACGAACTCACCACCGCCACTACCACCACAGCTGGCACCACCACGGCTGGCACCACCACGACTAATCCGACTACCACTACTACTAAAACAACAACTACTACTACTAGTACCGCCGCCTCCACGACCGTCGAGGACGACGACGTCGCCACCACCGACCGTCCCGTTACGACCACGGTCGACGGCGACCCCGACGATGACCGCACGACTGTTACCGCGACCGCTGTCACGACTGCAGACGCGGCGGATACCGTCAGACCGCGACCGTACCGTAACCGTTACCAGACGACGCACGCTGAGGACGCCATCACTGTCACTCCGCCTTCTTACGACTCGACTACCATCGCGACGTACACGAAAACAAAGTAAGTCAGACTATTTTCTACTATATTATATAGTGTATATTATACGCTTCTTTATAGCTTTAATTTGTAAACTTATATCTTTCGTTGTATTCCTATTATAATAATAGTGACTGCCTTTTTGTGGATGTCATTAAAATATAGATGTGTAGAGAAAAATCGATTTACAACCCCCAAGTCTAATATCTAACAATTTAGGAATTTAGAATTAAAATATGTTTTGCAATCTATTAGCAGAATTAATCAATTGTTGTTTAACATAACAACTTCAATTTTTAAAACTATTACTATATACTCATAACTGTAATCTTGACTCATAGTTTAAAGCTTAGTCGATAATATCGTGATTTATCTCAGATTCACAAAAATTGTATTATAATATTATCTCGATGCAGCAAAAAATTGTCTATACCAAAACGATTATGATTAAAAAAAATCGACATTTAATGAAATATTCACCGTTGAAGTATGACTATTTGAAGAACAATGAACAACGAAACATATAATGTACATTTTTTTATCAATATTACTATATTATATTGACTTAATCTATTTATATTTTATAACAATTATTAACATGGTGTATTAATCAAAAACCACCAAAGTCAGTTTAGTAGGTATAGGTATAACGTGCTGTGTTATAAACGTGACAAACATTAAATACATTAGTACAATATTCGTATTTTTAAATTAGTTTTGTGTAGATTTGAATTTTTTAATATGTGTTCTCGTACTATTCTCCACACGGTGCAATTATATTATTTACAACTTATTATTTAAAAAATATAGGTAGTCCAACTAATTATGTTGGTATGTTCGGATCGCGCGTCCAATTGAATTTTTTTGACGATTTGTACGTTCCGCACGCAAATACTCAGAATTGTAAGCAAATCTCTAAACTATTTTTCTGTGAAAGTGAATATTCCTACTGTTCTCGACTCCCAGTGGCTATACAAATATCTAATGTAAAAAATGTAAATGATTCTTGTTCCTGCGTTTGTAAGACGTTTTTTAATCTCGTGTCGATGATGGAAATAGAAAACAAAACTTCGTGGTTAAAAAGTAATAAATTCTTCTTTATTATTCAATTAAACGTAATGTCAAAAACAATTTAATGATTTTTTACACACGTAGAAATATTTTAATTTAAATTTCTCTCGTTTTGGTATCAATACATTGAAACTGTCGCGTTAACGAGCAGCTTAACGTTTATGTACGTCTGTTCCGCGTTTAGCATAATATTTACATATCTATATTCTATATGGTAAAAAAATTGTGTCATATATCGTGACAGTGTATTTGTGATTTTGAAATCTTCAATGTGGTCTGCAAAACTAGTTTTCATACATACATTATACAAGATACCGGCGTATTTTCCAGTGTTAGCTTATACTGGAAAATTATAAAAACATGATAGCCTACTCCATAGGTATGCAAAGAAAAGTTAAACATATCGACCGAGAGTTATATAGTGAATCAGGTGCTTATAGCTTCAGTTAGACTTGATGTAAAATTATACTATAAAAAGATCTTTAATAAGTTATAAACTTAAATAATAATGTATATTTGTTTTATATTGTTATTATCTGTGTTATGTAGTAGGTACCTTATTAAGCGAATGAAAATTATGTTACTTGAAGATGTGCCGATACTCTAACGATATTTTAAAAGAACTTTTATTGCAATAATCATCATAGCTATGATTCAGATAACAAATATTACCACTTCAACTTAGATACATAGTGTATGCCATCCATTTTCTTCGCTTGCAATACTTATTTTTATTTTGTTTTGAGATTTATAGTACTCACTGTTGTCTATGGCTCTATAATAGTATAATAACTACGTGGTTAAAAAAGAAAAGGAGAAGGGGGCAGACCACATATTTATTTCGTTTATTTGAAGAAAAAAAATTACAATCTGTATTTCTTTAACACGATATAAGTAAATTTTATAGTGATACGACAAACAATGAACATAAAAAATAACACATGTACCTACACATATTATGAGGAAAGTCATGCGGTGATGAAATCCTTCAACAACTTATATATTTTTTATTTTATAAGATTATCAATATCTTTGCTAAAAGTTGCGTACTAAGCCATTAAGGATCCATGTGTTTTAACCATTAACATTTTTGCTTCCTCCGAGTGTCTTGTAGTATATTATATTATATATGTAGCACCAAAATCGTTCACACTTTAGTCTGCTGATAGCGTACACTATAGCATAGTAGTGCTACACCTTGTGCAGAAAAATACATAAACACGTAATTAATTCCGTCATTTCTCTTTGTTCCGTGCAGGTACGCGGACAACAGTAAAACTACCATCGCCGAGACCGAGGACCCGTCTTATCAGACCTTCAAGACGACTGGCGGCGCGTCGCTCTCGTCTTCGTTTTCGTCACCCGTAGTTACCACTACCGCGGTCGACGTGACGGAGACCGACAATCCGGCGACGGCCGCCACTCCGCTGGAAACCGAAGAAGAAGACGTAGTGACCGTACTGGCCGTGGCTGCGGTTAACGGCGGTGACGGCGACAGCAGCAGACCGGTTAGTACCACGCGGTTGCCGTACACAACGGGTGGAAGCAGGACTCAGTCACCGGTCGCGGACACGGTCACGCCCGAGTACTACGACGATCAACCGGAAGAGCCGACGTCGTCACCGGAACCGGATTGTTCGGCTCCCGACGCGTATCGGTTTTACGCGGCGTGCGCGGGTTTCCGGCAGCAGCAGCAGTTCGAACAGCTCCAACAGCAGCAACAGCTACTCCACCAACACCAGCAGCAGCAACAGCTGTACCAGCAACAGCAGCAACAGTTCTATCACCAACAACAGCAACAGCACAATCACATGGCCGCCGAGTTGGTGAAACGCCCGTCGGCCGCCGGCGGGGGCGCACAAGTGAGGTTCCCCGGAGACGAAGACCCGGTGTCGGCGACATCGTCGGACAGCGCGAACCTGATCAGGTTCCCGGGACCGGCCCCGTATCGAACCACCAACAAGATGTACGAGAGCAGCAGACATCCCACGTGGTGGCCGACGGGTTGGCCGGATCAGCAGCAACAGCAACAGCAGCTGCAGCTGCAGCAACAGTACCCCGACGACTCGGTGCAGCAACAGCACCGGCTACAGCATCACCTGCCCCAGCAGAAACAGGACGTCCGGCTCTGGGAATTCGGGTCCAGACTCCCGAAAACTACGTCGACCACGACGGCTGTCCCTGCACCCCCGACACAGTGGTACCACAGGTTTTTCTAACCTACGCGGCCGCGCGCCTTTCCGATCATCATAGTATAATACTAATTATTATTATATTATATTTTCATTTTACGCTAAATATTATATAATCATTCACACCCACGCCCTTCAATTATTAATATAATATGTTTATCCTTTTTTTTAAAAATAAGTTTTTACTCAGTATTTTGGCACTAGTTTATCCATTAGTTAGTACTTATTATTATTATTAGTATTAGTATTGTATTTTTTGTTGCCATATTAACGTCCGTAGAATAATATCGTCATTATATATTCGTGTTTTATGTTTTATTTCAGTCACATGCGTTTTGTTTATAGTTACAGCTTCAACTGCGTAAATAATTTATAGCCGTAGTAATAGCAAGTATAAAAATCCTATATACGTGTGTGTTATATATATATATACATTATACATGTAATTTTACACGGCATTTATGCATATTTATATATATAATCGATATTACGAGATTTACGAGTAACAGAAAAAAAAAATTGCCACGCATTAATATTTTAATATATATCCCATTGCTAAATATTTTAACGTTTTATCGTGAGACCAATAACATATTAACCGTACTATGATTATTGTTTACTTATTGACTATTGTTTGTTTGTTTTTTTTATATATATATATATATTTATATTATATAATTATTATAATATATTATAATGTAAATAATCTTTAAGCGTGTTCCTATTATAAGATCACGGCCTCTAGTTGTGCGAATAGCTGCTGCCGCTCGATGTATTAGTTTGTAAATAATCAGTATCACAAAAATGTACAGTACGCAAATGCAATGCAGTGTAATATAATACTTATATACAATTAATATTACTATTACCATACATAATAATTTAATAATAATATTTTAACATCGACGTATGAACCTACACGCTATGGGCATAGTACAATAATCATTAACGTCAGTCATGATAATTCCGCCTACGCATTGTGTTTTTATATTATATTATACATTCAGATCGAACGAACTATATTATTATAATAATTATTGTTGTATCAAATATTTTATTATACGAATCACAAACTAAATTCTATAGCGTTTTAAAAATCAAGTGACCTGCACTTCCGCCGATGTGCCCGCCACTCTGCCACGAGCGCAGTGTTATTATTTTTATTATTATTATATATACTTGTAATATTTTTATATTATATACCTACTAGAAATATTTTTGTAATTGACTTTTTGATTTTTTCGTTTTCACTCACATTTATATTACTTTTTTTTAAAAAAAAAATTCAAAATTTCAACTAATTTTTCAATAATTTTAAAAGAAAAACATGCGTATATACCTATTGGATTTATATTTTACAACCGTTCAATAATAATAATATGAAAAATGATATTATAATATTATATCGTCTCGTAACTGTGTGTATTTTTACATTTGGATTTATAGAGGGATAACAATAAAATGTTTGTGTTTATATTATACGAATAGTTTTGTTTTTTTTTCAACTGTCCCGTTCCGTTCCTTCCGTTAAATTATACTGTGTTTGACCTTAACAATGCCTACTTGTGTTTTATCGCACTGTCTTTACGAACGAATATTAGGTGTATTATTATATTGTTATATTGTGCAGTCGGGCGAGTGAAAAATCAAACGTTTTGTAAGGGGTAACGCATAGGCAATGACCAATACTCTATGACCAACTTATAATAATTATTTATCCACTATTGTTCTGAGCAATGCAAATATTTAGACAAGTGAAAAAAATCACATTACCGAAATATTATCAATACAACGATTTTCCATACTGCGCTCGGTGGGGTCTACTTGTCCGCGTTTCGGACGACACGTCAAATAATATAATATTAGTTGAACTATTATCAAATATCTGTTCGCGGATATAACGGCAGTTGTACTGACCAATTTATATCTACTTCGACTGAACACTATTGTATCATAGTGTACACGAATGCAGCGAAACACATTCCGAAGCTAAACCAGGTAATTATTTTCATGATAATACTACGGTCGACCAAGCTAACGGGCTTAAAAAAAATACAATTTTTGGGGGGGGGGGCGATACGAGATTGCCGTGGTACTCTTTTAGACTTTTGATTGTGCGCGCTATATTATTTTTACTTTTAAGGAACATTGTCTAATATATAGGTTCCCTGTAAATCCTTACGTTACTATACAATAGATTATTTATTACTTATTGTTGCCGATATCGCGCAGACAAACCTCCCATAACTGAGAAGTAAGAAGTATATTTTACTTATAAGTAAAATATGAATGGATTTATTATTAAATATTAAAAATAATCATGATATAACTGTAGTTTTTTGTATACAATTTTACAATGTTACACTCAATTTCATCCGCAATCGTACGCCTTTGAATGTTCAAAATCACGTTCTTTGTTTTTCCGGCACTACGCGTACCTAATCGTATATCACTGGATTTTTTTCACCACTATCAAAATTATTGAATTTACAAAATAATAATAAATTATATTATACTTTGATATCACGATAAAGTTTAAAAAACACCCGCCCTCTCTTCAAAATTTGATTAAGTCTCTTCGTCAGAGCCTGTGTAGGACACAAACAATCAAATGGTCAAGATGAAAAAAGTGAGAAGAGCTAAATAATTATGAGTTTGAGTATACAATGCTATTCTGATGAGATTATTGCAAAGAACTCACCCACTGTATCTGTAGTCTGTACACTACAGTAAAATATTGTGCCAGTTAATTAAATCTTGGTAAGTTAACATAGAAATATGTAAGTTTAATTTAAAATCAAAAGTTAATTTAAAAAAAAAAAAAAAACTGAATGTATGCCAAACTCGCAATACAATTTTATAAAATTAAATTATTACGCAAAAACAAAAATAATACATAATAATATGTAAGGGTATTTTCAGCTAAATAAATAGAAAGCAAGGCCATCCATTGATAGAACCCCGTCATACCAACAGAAATTATTAATTAGTTTTATTTTTTAAGAGGTCATGGCATACACATCTCATTGGATTTTTTCGGGGCTAGGTAAACTGAGTCCCCGATAATTTATATACATTTTGAAAGTGGTAAGTTTAATCTCGGGTATACAAAGGTAGTAGATAAATTGGGTCTCGTCTATAAGCCCACTTACTTACCTAGCTGTTCGGGCCGGGAGCATATAGTGACATATTTGTTTTAGTAGAAGATTTAATGACTATACAACCAAATTACAAGCAAATACAATTATTTTGCGGTTTTATACTAGGTAGATACTTATATCTCACCATGTCCCCCAAATATTTGGTCTGAGTTTGCTGCTAGTACCATGCGTACAACAAATGATTACGAATAACATCATTCTGTATTAAATCGACTCATATCATCTAGATATTTTTAATTTTTTTGACGAACTGTTAGAAGTACAGTTATTTATTTTTCTGTATAATTGTTGAAAAAATTAAAATTACTGTGTTGGGACTCAAATAAAAATATAATTTTCCATGGACATTTTTATAAAGTTTAGTTATATTTAAATACATTATTTTTAGGTATTGAAATACAGAAACTGTGCATTTAACACTTCGACAATATAAAGTTTAGCTTTTACAATAAATACATCACATAAAACTAATACTATATACCGAAATGATATTATCGATTATTTTATTTTATTATTTTTTTTTTTATATATATACAAAAAAAAATATATTTCAAATCCATTGAGCTTGTATTGAAAAAACAAAGTAGCTCGTTAAATACGAAATTAGGTTCTTTAAAAAAAAGTAATTCGTTATAAAATTATTTTAAATGTTTTAATTCGTTAATGTTAAGTTTTGTCTATAGTTACTACGGACTGACGAGTTTCATTCTACTCCTATGATCCTTAGATAGAAGGGAATTATTATTTAATATTAATCATTTGCAAGACGGGTTTTAACCGTATATAGTCTGCTCAGCATAAACTGATTAAAAATGAAAAGCGTACCTACTACGATTTTGGACTGTGGTCAAACAATTTTGAATAATAATAATTAAACAACGAGTGTTAAAGTGTATTTTTACGATAGTAAACAGCAGTCGAATTCCATCATTTGGAAGCGATAAACAAGCTCTCAACGACTACTCATTCGTTATGATATTTAATAATTATGTGACGATTGATAAACCTGCAAATTGTCGGATGAGTGCAAAAAGACTGGCAAGTATGAGTTCTCGAAGCCTTTTTTCTCTCATCTAGATACACGTAATGTATATATTGTTTCTTATATTCTTGTTCCCAAATTAAATTTTATTAACGCACTTGCCACTTATTAGTATATTTTTTTAACATGACGTTCTATTGCATCAGTTTTATTCGTTAAGTAGCTTTTCGACATAACATCACTTGAATTACATGTCTCATTATTCTTACAGAATATTCCTTAATTTTTAATTGGTTGCAATTTACAAAGATCGCGTAAATTTTACCATTTTTCATTATATAACACTCAATCCAATAATTTATGTAGTATAAAATACTTCATTGAATGATTTATTTCTTATTATACTACGTGTACTTGTTGTATCATATTTATCAAAGGCGCTATAAATATATAATTTTATTTTCTAATTTATTATGAAAATAATTAAAGCTAGGCTATAAATGTAAAATATATAACTTATCGTGTAAGTATGCAGTGCATTCATTAAAACTATAATTCAATATACTAAGGTATAAAAAATTATAAAGTAATCTAAAAAACTAATTGAATATTCTGACTTCTAAGTTTTTCTTTACATTATAAATCAACTGAACTACATTTTTTTAACAGTCATATTTTTTTGTTCATCAATTTTGTAGAACATTTTTTCAAATCTGTTTTATTTATCAAAGTATTTGAATTTTGATGTCTAAGTTATATCACTAAAAAAAATATATCATTATATTATATTCTCAGTTTTATTTTTAGATTCTGAGCAGAATAATGAATGTATTGATTTTACAATGATGTATTTTTCTTAGGGCATAGTATTATGAATTTTACTAGGTATAGGCAATCACATTTTCAAAATATGTAGATTGATTTTATACTATTTTATAATATTTATACCATAAAACTATTTACTGTCTTACAGTAAGGAGTTATTGAATCTAAAGTTAATAACAATAATATAATATTGTACAAATATGTATTATTATAATAATTAATTACTAATAATTAGGGCTCGGATTTTAAAGCATATGCTTCTTTTCTTATATATGAGATAGAAATCTAATTTTTAATTTTTATACATAAATTCGTTTCATGTCATTCTGATTCCAACAATTTATTTTGGCTATTTTTGCTTTTTATATTGCATTTTTTCAATTATTCTAGCTGTGAATTTTTAAATGTTTATTATTCTACTGTAATAAAAAAATAATTAATGAGAAATGTAAAAACCCAGAATGCGGATATTAGATTATTATTATTTACATTATCGGCTTGTTTATTAAATGTATTAAAAGTTTAGATTATTGATTTACATAATATAGCCAACATACTGCCTGCAGTACCTACCTATACGGTCAGTATGCTAATTGCCAATAACATCAATATCGACCATTTAAAAATTTAAGATTTAGTGTTATAATTAGAAACCTCTTACACCTATGAAGTATGCATCGATCACTTCAGTGGATGTAGAGAGTTCGTTTTCTAAGTATAAAAATATTCTGTCGGACAATAGTTAGTTTCACTATTGAAAATCTAGGGAAATACAATATGGTAGTTAATTATTTTTTAAACTTAAATCAATATTTCAATTAATTCTTTTATTCACTTTTATAACTATTTTATGCTAATTGTTGGTCATGTTTCTTTTTTGCTTTTTTAGTTACTTATTATACTTTAAAATCCAAGCCCTACTAATTATATAATAAATATAAATATTTTCGGAAAAAATAAATCAACTTACTGTAGTATTAATAGTAACATAATATACATATAGTGATATTATAGGCAGACAGATTTTTCCACTTAGAATCGTTTTTCCTATACAATAATAATAGTATAATAATTTAGAATAATAATATACTGAATTCAAATTTAACACATTCATTTTTAAATAAAGATACAGTGAGAAAGAAATATAAATACGTTGTCTGAGTATTTTTTTCAAAAGTATTTAAATTATTCATTTGAGTGTTTAAAATGTATTTGAATAAGTTTACTCAAGTACCTACTTTACAAGTGCTAATACTTATACTTATATGAAAATGATATACTTTAATGCACGTTCAATAAAGCACAATGCTTTCATAGTTAGGTACATATATTTTTTTTAAATAATTAAATAGTTCGCCATCAAACTAAACATATTTTTTTAATGATGGTAACTATTTTATTTTATGCATTTCTTTTGATAATGGACTATTTTTAATCAACCCAAGATCAAAATGTATGCCATACAATTATACATAATTCAATTAAATTGTTTGTAATTTAAAAATTAGAACTTTCATTCCAAGCTGGGGAAATTATAAGGATATGATCACAATTATAATACGCGGTTCAATTATTGTTATACGTAACCTATGAAATGCAATTTTATTAGGTACATTATTATATGTATAACTAAAATCTGCTATAACATGTAGGTAATAATAAAATATTATACGAAATAAATGAATTAAAAATGTATACCTACTGATTATTATTTCGACTACCTAGTTATTTATTTTCTCACACCCATTAAATAGTTAATTAAGTACTTTCAGTAATTATTCATTTTTAAAAACATAATACCTAACATTAATAGTATTAAAATTAAACCTAAATAGCTCATAATATTAAAGTACTTTACGCACGTCTGGTATATAATGAAAAATTTTTATTTTAAGACAAAATAATAATATATTAATGTGTTCAAATTTAATAGAATCCCAAGTACTTTCTCTAGGCGTGGTGTACATGTTGAAGACTATGAAGAGGGGAGGGGAGTGAACTCAATAGTCAATATGCTCTTGCAAAACATATTATCATATATTATATCAATAATAGTATGATAAGTATTATACAAGTTTAATCACCACAACATGTACCAACATAATATTATTACCTGTGTGTTGAATACTCGGAACGGGTATCAGTCGTTTCCGCCAAAACGAAAAAGCTTCGATTTTCGTTTCCACTAAATCTATTTTTATCCACCTGTCTAAATTATAGTTTGAGAATCATTTAGTTACCCAAGGGCCACCACGAGGAGGCAGTTTTTATTGACCCCCAAAAAATTATTTGACTTAATTTTCGGATTCATATTGTTGAACTTCAACTGAATTAAGGTTATTATAATTCAATTTGTATGTATATATTAAGTAAAATATTTCTGATAATTCTATAAATTACTTATTATTTCAAATAATTGTTTCATACATTTTTAAAAATATCATTCTTGAAATTGTTTTATCCTCATTGTTTATATTGCGTTATCAGATGGTTTATCCCTAATTTCGATAATATAAGTAGAAGTAGATTTGGCAGAAACGAAAATCACATTTCTGGCGGAAACTCAGATCACCCCGCGGAACACGATGAGTTGGAAACTCACCTAACTCGATGCCACAACCCACAGATATAATATATATACACATATACATAATTTATATATTATAGTTATTCTGCATTCGATACTTTATTATAAAGACTTTTGAATATTAGATGTCCGTCGGCTATATCCAATGAGGTTCTATGCTCACCGTTGTACACTTGTACAGTTGTACGAGTATGTTCACTATACCGTGGTTAAAATTCAGCGACCGCTGTCTATTTTTCGACCGCGGCATTTTCTGTCATCGGTCAGTGTCTTTGATAAGTCGTTTTCTCCGTGTCCGCAGAGTTGTCTGATTTCTAACAGTGTGTGTAGTGTACTAGTGTGTAGTCATGTGTGGCGTGTTTTAACGATATTTTAGTTGTTGCACAGTGGTGCGTACGATGGTCTTGTGCGTACATCATCAATTGTGAATCGCTGTCACCCTGTTTGAATGAAATATTTCCCAAGGATTACCGCAAGCTGAGAAAGGTAAGACACCTAGATTATTTGTTAGTTTTGTTGTAGATACAATTGTTGTTTTATACTAAGTCCTTACAATCGTCAATAATTAGGATTTATTATAAAATGTATGCCTTATTATTTATTACTTATTAGTCATAACTCATAGTTATAAACATAACTCATAATAGTAATATGTAGGTTAGTAAAATATGAGTTCAATTTGGTAAAATAATATAGTATATATAACTATAGTTGTGAACAGTTTTCTACCAAAATAGGTACAAAATGTACGTACCTAGTAGTGTACAACGTCTCGATACAGCGACATGACGGAAACTAAGTAACCTGAAACCTCCAAAAAACACTATCTAGTGTGTGGTTCTTCGTATACGATATGTTATTTACTACGAATCATAATAATTATTACTGTTAACAATAAATATTTGAAGACTGGCGTTATAATAATTAACCAATTACTATAAATTGATCTTAAAAGACCCTATAATATAGTATGTACCTGCCACGATTTAAAATTATTTAATTATCTTAAATCATGGTACCTACCTACATTGCTATAGCATTTTACATCATTTATAAATTATAATTAACATTAACAGAACTTATTGTTATAAATATCTCCCCTGACCCCTGACTTCCATGAGGATGCCAATGAGTTCGTTTTTATATAGGTAACTATTATAGTATTATGATATTGATTTCAGTGTTAAAATAATACATTTTCAATAATTATCTTAACACGTAATATGGGCAAGTGGACATATTTAACATTTTACATAATATTCTATACCTATACTTAATATTGAGATACCAACAAAAATTCGCAGGAATTGTTTTATACTATTATACTTTAATAATGCATAAATAAATATTTTACAGTTTTATCGTTTATTGGTCTTCATAATATATTCTGGTTATTTGTAGTGCCATTATTTTGTTAGCATAGGTACATCTTGTATGTTTATTTTTTTTCAACAATTTAAATTTAAATTAAAGTATTTGTTTTTTTATGAGCTATCTGTACAGCTTATAAATTTGATTAGTTTTAAAATACGTTGTGAAATATTTTATTCACAGTATATTAGATAGGTACATCTGTACATATTGTATTGTTTTAAAAAAAAAAATTGTTTACGCTGTTATGATATAGAACTAAAATTCCATAAATTCAAGTTGATTGTTATTAAAACATGCAAACAATTATTTTTAACTATAGAATAATTTATTTATAATCATAAAGTATTTATAATACAAATTAACTAGACCATCGTGTTTCTGTAAAAAAAATTATTGTTTTAGTGGGTCTTTTAAATGTTCATTATATACACAATTAACGACAATTACCTTTTATTCGAATGAGATTGAAGAAGAAAACGTTTACTTAAAAAACGTATACTTATATAATATATATTTATATTTAATATTATTATGTATTGTATATAACGGCTTTTCAATGCAATGGTATTATTTACAAAATACGAGTGTTATTTGTTGTTCTCATAATCACGTTTAAAGCGGGAAATATCCGTGTTTTCAATTACGCTTCTTATAATATTTAAACTCTAAGATAAACAATAATTATCTACTAAGGTTAGTCGTGTTTTTGTTAAAACAAAAGCCAATTTTCCTGATTTTGTTCAAAAAATATTTTAAAATATTCCAATACGAAGTTAAACAGTTACCTAATATTAGGTATTTCAGATAAATAATATACAAATATGTATGTAGGACGTAGGTATGTACTGTGTATAATTACAATTATAAATTAAAAATTTAATATATTATATATAAAAACATTAAAAAAAAAAAATAAATAATTATAATAATAATAATAGGTAATCAATGAAAAATATATATTATAAATAGTATTCAACGAATAGTGAGTATCTATAGAATATTTTTGTCTGACATATTTAAATCAAATCCAAAAATTGTAAAAATTTTTAGTGAATATCGCCCTGAATATCATTAAACCTAATAGAGTAAAATATTAGATATACTATAAGCTTGTATGCATAAAAACAACAGCTAATTAGAAGCTTTATTATTTAATTATATTATTATAAAACTTATACATTTTGGCCTAGTAGAAGCATTTTCATTAGGACCATTGACCAATACCCTATAGTCTTGTGTTCAGTAAATTGAAGTAATTTGAATTAAATATATTTTTTTTAAACTGTTATGGTTACTTATCATATTTTAGTAGTACAGATTGGGCGTTATATTTTTCTTTAGATTTTTGATCGTATTATATACAAGTTATACTTAGGAAAAAGGTATAGTGATCATTTTGTGGGGACCGGTGTATAATGTTCATTTGCGATAATTTTTTTTTTTTATATAATACCTTCTTTCTCTTGTAATATAGGCGCAGATATTCTCGCATATTACAAATATAAAATGCATTAAGCACTGACCTAGTGACCTCGCTACTAAAATTCACAAAGCAAATACAAATATAAATACAAATAAAATATATAAGTACAAATAATAATACAATAATGGTAACAATATTATTGATTTTTTGAAATTCTACTTATCGGGAGTTTGTTTTTCTTAACAATCCTTCCCAAAGGGTCCCCATGATTGTGATCTGGTAATGATTTTAAATAGCATGCATCTCGGTAAAATATTAAAAAAAAAAGCTAAAATAACACTCATAAAATTTATGTTAAAATTAACAACAACAAAATCAAAATACTAATTTGTAGCAAAAAGGCTTTATATTTGAATATAAAAATTAAAAGTGGGAAAGTGGGTACCGCTCTGCTGTAGATTAAGTGCCGTATGGATCATTATTATATATTATAGGAGTGTTAAATTTGAATCCAATGATAGGTATCATTGTATATGAAAAACGATTCTGAACGGAGATGATTTGTCAGACTAGAATATAATTTCGAATGATCGGTGAAAAGCGTGGTTTATGTTTTAATGGCCTGAATATACCAGAATTTAAGTTTTTCTATAATAATTATTATAAGCTAAATTTATGGAAAATCTCGTATTGAATTTTCAACTCTTAGCTACTTATATAAAAATTTTTATGAATTATACCTACAAAAGAATTTGCAAATATTTATGGTTTTGACGAATTTTTGTCAATATTTGAACTTATTTAATAAAAAAAAATTGTGCCGATGTATTCTTAAAAATTTTTAATCACTATAAAAATAACTTATGAAGAACTTTATATTAAGTTTTCAAGTATTTTGATTGGGCCAAAAAAAATTTATCGACACTTAAAAAAACAATTTTCAGAAAAATTGAAAATTTCAGTTGTCTATAAATAGCTCAAAAAAAGTCAAAATATTTTGAAAACTAAACCATATAAAGAAAATGTCAATTTAAATAACTAGTAAAATTTTCAAGTATCTACGACTTATACTTTTTGAAAAATAACAAATATTTAAAATCGTTTGTGATAAATCGTTATCGTTACGCTATTTCCTAAAAATTTAAAATTCAAACGCACTTAAAATTTTTCCTATAATAATGCTTCGAGTTTTCTCTATAGCTACTTGAAGGAAAACTTATTGTTGTATTTTAATCTTTAGTTATAAACTTAAAAATTTTTATGATTTTTCAACTTCAAAATTACTTGCAAATTTTCGCGTTTTCGACAGATTTCGTAAAAATTTGAACTATAAACGCTTATAAAAAAAAATTGTGACAAACGATTTTTAATTCTTTTTTAGCTACAATAAGAAAAACTCATAAGAAACCTTGTATTAAATTTTTAAAACTTTTTGGTCATCCAAAATTTTTTTATCGACACTTCAAAAAAATCGAAAATTTCTGTGGTCTATAAATAACTCAAAAAAGTCAAAAATTTTTGAAAATTTAACTGTATATAGATAACACAAATTTAAACATTTAGTGAAAATTTCATTTCAAGTATTTACAGTGATTAGTTTTTGAATTACAACCATATAAAAAAATCGATTTGGTCGAAAACTGGTTTTGCTTAAAAATTCTCGTTTTTCTTAAATTTTTTTTTTGGTTTTTCCCGGTGCTTTTAAAAACTATTGGGAAATTCAAAAAATGACTTCCCCAATGCACCAACTAGATTCACTAACGAATCGAAACCACCCCCAAAGTTTGAAATTGGAGTATTATTTCGATACACACAAAAAAAAAAAAAATAAATAAATCACACAACATTGTAAAATTAATACATTCATCGCTTCGCTCTGAATCTAAAATGAGAAGTTAAAAAGAAACAGTTCAATATTACGTATTTAGGAGCTAAAATAATAAATTATGGAAAATGTGAGACAGACATAAATAGCGCAATATCTCAATTCTCAAGCAAAATAAATATTCTACAAGAATACAACAGATTTACGGCAAATACTGCTTATTTAGAAATGAAAAAAAACTTATTTATTTTGTTTTGTATTGATTAAAGCACTTTTGTGATAGAGACGATACTTGTCTAAGCGAAGAAAAAGATAATTAAAGCATTATAAGCATGCTGCTGGAGTAGAAAATTACAAATTTCTTGATAGAGAAAGTTAAAAACGAATTACTGTACCCAAGAATGAACAAATAGAAAACAGTATTTTAAACGATAATAGCTATATGATACTAAATATTATGCTCCTTGATACCACTCGTCCTCCTGATATTTCTGTTTTATAGCATTATAGGATATAGGAAGTATAATAATATTATGTAGTAATGATTAAATTTGGTTTTTATGATAAATTATTTTAACTCGTTTGCCCGTATCCAATAGTTTTTACTTTATAATACCCCTATGGTCGATAATACTATGATAGTAGTATAGGTATTAACTATTAGGTACTACTGTACTAGGCAGTAAGTACTCGTGTCTCGTATAGTATATTTCGATCGTGTGTGCTTGTGTGTAAAAGAACAGGTGGTAACGACGCGCGACGCCACGACGGTGATACAGATATGGACAAAACTGTTTATACAACAATAATTATAATACTATATCATGATTCATGTTAGCAAACCATATATTATATTTGTCTTATCTTAATATGTGACTATGTTAGTGAGTACCTACCAAAAAGCACCGTAGCAACTATCAACAAACCGACGTAAAGTCTACTTTGGCGAAACGTTCGGTTTTTGTATCGTTTTGAATCTCAATTTCGTGTGCAATGGATTTAACGTATTAATATCTATATATTTGTA
This sequence comes from Aphis craccivora, assembly GCA_009835225.1. Taxonomy (NCBI): domain Eukaryota; kingdom Metazoa; phylum Arthropoda; class Insecta; order Hemiptera; family Aphididae; genus Aphis; species Aphis craccivora. The sequence continues at coordinate 41,045 of VUJU01000863.1, forward strand.
TTTTCTGCAGTAAAAATAACATCATAATATTTTAACTTAAGTCTGGATTTTTACGTTTATGAGTTTTTACTAGAGAATAATTGTATTGCAATTAACCTTTTGTTATGTGTAGCGCATGAACATGGGTACATTTTTTGTATACATATTTTTGCATATTTTAATAAAAATGACTATAAATTGCATATTTCTATAAAATTGCATAAAAGATTCATTTTTTATAAATGGTAAATGAACATTTTATTTTATTTCACTCTGATGAGAAGTTTTTATTTGTGCAAGACTGCTAATTACTAAGTGATAGGTAATCGTATTAGTTTCCAATTTGAAAATCTCTAATTACTTTTTGTAATTTTATGTGGATAGGTAGGCTATACTTGTTCTACAATTTATGTTACGCTTTCTGTTGTTAATTTTGTATTTACATAATTAAGGTTGATAGTTTGATAATAGTATGGTAATTATTTGTTAACAGAAATATAGGTATAAATGATATTTAATTGTATTTTACTTTTCGTCATACATTTTGTAATTTAATTTAAGATGTTTAGTTTTTTTTAATAAACAACAAACTCTGTGAGACTGAATATTCAACAACATTTTTTGCATACGAATTCGGGTCTTAATTATTTGTCCATCAGTCCATCGACTATAATTATTGTTATCGTAACTCTTATTATACTCAACGACATTCGAGATGACCTTTGCGTGTGTGTCCGGTATATCGATTTCCGCGCAACTGGTAACACTGCTCGTCGATGTCCTGGTGACGTCACCTATACACGCTACCGTGGTTGGGTCGGTTGCGGATATATAACGAGTATTGGGATGGTGGTGTATGTGCGTGGGTGCGCGCGCACCTACCCTTACGTCAGGGATGACGGAAGCGGACACGGGATTTTCCGCCCACGGCGTACCCCGCTTTTCCACTTTTTGTTCATTCAAAAACCGACCGTGGCTGGTTTGGCTTTGGCGCGTATTGTGTCACTGTCGAGCGTATCGTGCACACTCACATCGTCTCCGTCGTCGCTGCCGTAGTCGTCGTCGTTATTTGTTTTTAATAGTACTACACAAAAATTAACGCAAACCGCGTAAGTATAGTACCTATATATTTATGTAATTATAGTGCGTTTTAATTATTACTAAGAAATTTTAGTTTATTATCATTAATCACCTTTTGCGCATAGGTGGACACGGAGTAGAATGTTATACAGCCTTTTATACTCATAAAAATCTTCCAAACTAAAATAAATAAAAACCCAGATACACCTACTTTACTTATAGTGACATTGTATTGTAATTTGAATTTTGATTTTGAAAAATGTTTTATTTCTGACTATATTCTACCAGAAATATTAAAAAATAGTTACCTTATATTATTACCTACCTACAAAAGTCGGTCACGATTTATTTTTGGTTTATTATCATAATAACAGGAATAGAAGCAATTTATTATAATAGTTTTGAGCTTTGGATACTAACAGCTATATATTATGACATTGTATTATAACACAATTTTTATAAATGTTAGTAGTATACATATAATGTAATATCACATAGTATACGTAAATATACACAATTCGATCTATTTGAGTTTGCTAAGAATTAATGTCTAAATTAAAACAAAATATCAACTGCAGTATAAAATGATTATTTTAAGCACTTTGTCTTACACTGCAATTTATATAGTTAAGCCTAGAGCTATGTTTTTCTTATTATTACTAAAATCTATACACGGAATCAAAGGCCCTTTGATGAAACATTAATTTTGGATTAAATAAATTATATAAATAAGATATTAATAATTGAATTGTTTACATAGAAATTAAATTATTCGAAGAATATACTTTATGTAATATTTTATTTAACAGATGAGATTAATTGTTCTATTGTTATTAATTCAAGTACTTTGATGATGTTTGGTTTCTGGTTTAGATTTTCTGAAAGTGTTTGAAAATTCTCAATTTGTTCCTTATTAGTATTTATTTGTTTTTCATATTTATAATCGATAAAAAAAGCATGAAAACCTTTTTTTCATTAGACAGTATTCTGTATGTAAAATTATCAATAAGCTTATACAATTGTAATTTATTTGTCTTAAAGATGCATCAAAATTGCCTATATAAAACGCCTTACAATTCGTGACTATTATAATTTTTTTTAAGGACGCCAAACTATTGTAATATTCTTGTAATAATCTCTTCTTAATTATAATTTAATCATAATTATGAAAATCTTTTATAATAAAGAGTGTTAAGTAATTTATAAAAATTAACGAAATTATCATCGTTTAAAGCTTTTTATATTATACTAGCTGATCCTGTGCACGGTTTTGCCCATTTTAAATTCCATTAAATGTACACAGATTTTTAACAGTATATTTGAGTGGTTTTGATAGAATATAAAGTTTCATTAATAATAATAACTGTTTTATTTTTTTTAACTAATGGTGACTGTATAAATAAAATAAATATTCGTTGTTCGTGTGTTAATAAGCACAACCACCCGTGTAAGCTTCATTTTAAAATTTAAATTTCATGAAATACTTTCTAAGTGCACTCCTACATGGTGGTACGAAGATACCATGACTGTTTTAATTCTATAGCTATCATAGTTTTAGTTCTACGTTGTTAATGAATTAATCAGTCAATACTTATTCTTTTATATACATTATTCAAAACAATTTTGAACGAATACGATATTTATATAATATTATTATACGCTATTTATTTATAAAATCGCTTTTAAATTATAATGTCACTTAATTTTTGATTTTTTTTTCTAAGTATCTAATAGACGATGTTGAGAAATTTCAGTATAATATGATTCCAAGGTAGTGTGTAATACTGTGATTACTGTCAGTCCATCGTTTTCCATCAACGTTTCCTGGTTGGTTTATTATCGTTAATACTTTGTTTATGTATCGTTAAACTTTAAGTATGCCGCTATGCAATCCGTTTAACGGGTACTTGTTAACGTTAACATTTTTTGATTTTAAAAGGGTGGAAACATGACCAACCATATATACTACGTTAATCGATATTATTATTAATATAAAGAAACGACTTTCACAATGTATTGGTCACCGACAACTGTAACAAATTATGCTATAAACTTTACAATATGAAGTATTGTCGTATTCAATTCTTTTATAGTTACTAACATTTCGATCCATTTACAGTATACATTAGTATTGTGTAGATATCCGTTAGTAAAATTCCACCGGTGATAAAATAACAAAACGATATAGGCTTGCCGCGCGTTTGTATGCGTGAGATGCCCTATTTTTATTTTTTATTTTGATCTTGTAAATTCATTAACAGGTGATAGACAGCGCAGTGAATAATACTTCTCTTTCTTGTAAGAACGTCCACGTTTTTGGTAAATTATTACATTTTTTCCACATTATTTTAAACGATATTAACCTATAATGTATGCGGTAGCTTGGTTTGAGCCTATGGCATCCGTAGACAATCCTGGTTATAAATTCCAGATTTGTCGACATTTAAGTTATTTTTGAGTTCATACTTGAGGGAATCCGAACACTTAACATGAAAATCTGTATTTCTTTAAATAGTTAATTACTTAGATTAACTACAAAAATATATTTTGTTATCATTTGACTAACTTGCTTATCCTGTATATTATTGACGACGCAGTCGTTTGCAAAAAAAAAACATAATGCTTACTTGCTATTTTATTGTTAAATATGATTATTGTGTTAAAGTGAGTTCAAGCGTTCTTAACACCTATGCAGGAGTTTTTTTTATTTTTTCAATGTAAAACATATTCGATATTGATATGTTGTTTTGAAAGTATATTCGTATGTATCACTGATGAGTCTACTTGAAATGCTTTTTAATCTTAATAGATGTATATTTTTACAGTCAAATATTATTATTACGTAAGTAAAATTGTTTATTATTACTTAAAAGATTTCGATTTATTATTTGTAGCTTCAGTTTTTAATTAACTCCGATAAAATTTAAATCCGATACAAATTATAAATAATTTTAATTAATTATCAAAAAGACAAAAATATTAGTGATAACAATATGAACCGAAAATAATTTAGTGTGTACATAAGTAGTACATCTAAAATTTCAAATCTTCTTCGCAAATTTCATAGGTATATTATTTATTATTTTTTTTAAAGAGCATATACATAATTTAATCACGATATTTCATAATGTTGATCAATATTAATAGGTACAAATCACCATTGTTATTTATTCATCGAAAACTAAACATTTATATTGTTAATATTTAATGTTTAAAGACACTTTTCAATGATTATCTTTACAGTTTAAAAATTGATATCACTTATGTAAAAATTAAAATAAAAAGATATACCTATTCGGTGTATTTCACGAGTAAAACCAAATTCTTACCTATTTGTTTACACATTTGTGGTAAATTATACTTAAGCCGTTTCTTGGATGATTAATTTCCCAGTAAATAACTATACCAGTTATTATAGCTAACTATTTCCATTCAGATTTTAGACATTCGTCTTTCTCGTAGCTACTTTATGTGCTCATACAGTGTACACAGCATAAATATTTTATAAATCTATTTACTGCTTAGAAATCATTTACATCCGTATAAGTCAAACATAGCTGGTTGACGCCATGTGATGACTAATTTCTCTTATTATGTCACCATCGTTTGTTATTTTAGGTAAAATTTTGCGAGATCAAATGACGTCAGTTATATATTATCTAGGTATACCTACATAAATCACGTTTTGCGCGGTAAGTAGGATCGTCAAGCCCCGTGCAAATTTAAGGCAAAAAATAAATGAAAGTTTCATTGTAAATTATCGTTTCATGTCAAAAATGACAACGAGTACGTGTCACCTAACAAAATTTAAACGATTTACAATCACCATTCCTAATAATTAAAAATATATATGTATTCAGTAAAATTAAAATTTGTTTACCTGTGCTATAGATGCAATTAATTATTGGACTTTTTAACTACTTTATAATTATAGTTTTATAAATCTAACCTGTAGGTGATAAAACGTTTCGGATACCTGCTGAATAACTTACAGTGGTATACTCTTATTCATGATTTTAGTACTGTAATTGTCTTTTCTGTAGGTCAATATAGCTCACGATGCTCACTCATGTAGCATTAACCAACTACGCAAGTATTTGAAATCTGCTTAACTCGTTAGTCGTAAATTGCTTTAATTATTTTATATTTTGATAAAAAATAACTCATTTGCCATAAAAATTTATATAAAAACAGTAAATATAATTTATTGTTGCAATTTAATAGTTTGTTTTAAACAGATATTAATTATATATCAAAATTAATACGATAATATTTACTTGGATATATTATTCCAATCACAATTAGTTAGTTGCTTATTTGGATATTTTATTAATGACAATTAATACACAAAAATATAGATCTTCTAATAGGACGCCACACCACAAGTCTTACAAATATATTACATATCAAATTTTACCCTGTTGTTTTTAAGAATCAAATGAATACTTAACAATACTTTAAAATTATATTTTGTAAATTTTAAAAATATTATATAACTGAGTTCAAAATTAAAAGATCAATGTTAGCCTCAAAGATTCATTAGGTAAATAGTCTTACCATTAAATTATTATAATTAGTCATTTTACTCTAATTTAAAAAATAATAGAGTAAATTTGTCTTTAGTAAAAGTAAAAATGTCTATGTTGTACGTTTATAAGATTGAAATAAAACATATAAGGGTATGGAGCTCTTAAAAGTGAACGTCACACATTCTCATATCCCGTTGAGATAAGTTAGGTTTATGCAAATTTTCGTTTAATAGAACCAATTTTTTGTACATAATTAATATTATGTTATTATCTTTAATATTAGAATGAATTTATACATTATCAAGTTTAAATATACGATTGTTATCTATGTTTACACGCCAGTTTTTTATCATGCTTACATTTTTATAGTATATATATACTAGCTGACCCTATGAACTTCGTTGCTCGTTAAAAATACCAACTCAATATTATAATATGATCCAAACTTTGTTTAATTTGAAAATTATTAATATTCGGTGTAATATGTAGTGTTCAAAACTTAAAAATTTTTATTGAACATCTTAAATCTTAAAAAATGTGTGCAAGCACATCACTTTAAAATTCGAATTTTGTGAAATGATTTCTTATTACATTCTAACTTGGTATTACGAAGGTACCATGAAAATTGCAAGCCAAGTTATGGTTATTCAGTCTCTACGTTTATCATCAGTCAGTGAGTTGATCAGGACACATTCGATTATAATTTATAATATATTATTATAGCTATCCCACATCCCGCTCGGTATTGCCCGTGAGACTTGATTATGGTTATAAAACAGTATATTATCAGGTACGAAATTCACATGACGTGGTGTGTGCGCCGTATGATATTGAAAAACTAATATTTATAAAGAAATAATTACTCTATTAACTTACAGAATTGAAATTAAGCCTAAAATCTGGTCTACGGTGTACAAATCATATCGTGTGCACACATGTGTGTTATTCACATAGATCTTATGCAGAAATTCAAATTTTTCGCGTTAAAAAAAAATTGGGTTAATCCAAAATTGTCTTTCGTAAAACCATTTCCTGGCAATTACGAACAACAGAAAAAAAATTGAGCCAAGTCGGCCAAGGCGTTCTAAATTGATGAATTACTATACATTTTTTAATAATTGGTCCCAACCGTAATAGGTAGGTATGCAGATAATTACAGCAATTGTCATAATTTTATACATCATTTTTTTCCTATGTAGGTACATTATATTGAAGTAATTAGTTTTTGTTTTTGTAGCATAATACATAATATATTTAATAAATAGTAATTAAAATATTATTTAATGTCATTGTGTCACTAATAAACACAATGTATTGGTAGTTGAGACAAATATTTAAACAAAATGAGAAAAGACATGCATTTTGATCAGTTATACAATGGCGAATACATGATTCTTTTTCGAGGAGGGTCAAGGTAAAAATATAACACATTTTACAATTAACAAAATTATGACCTAATTTTAACCTAGACCTCGGAGAAAATTTCGAGTGGGGTTACAACTCCTTAACCCCCCCCCCCCCTTCATGCGCCACTGAAGTTATATATAATTATAAGTAAGACTTACTTTATTTTTAGCGAATATGTTTTAGGTTTTATAATTAACTTGCTGTAATAAGACACTATATTATAAAATTGTATAAGAGGCCTATGTACAATTATTATTGAATATATTTTTTCAAATAAAAATTCATATTTAGTTGTATTAGAATTTAAAATTGAAGCAATATAATATTGTGAAAAATATTGTATTAGCTGTCAGCAATTTGACTCCCAAAACCTACCCCTGGATCACTCTAGCTGAATTGTATTCTCATTTGAATACTTTAATCCATTTTTAAAATGTACTATCGAATGCGGGTTACTCTTCATATTTTATTTTTGTATTTTAAAAGTCTGTTTTATTTTAAGATATTTATTATATGTGTGTAATTTTATCAGAATTACTGGTTCGATGGGATTGTAGTGAAATGTATGCGTCCCTATTAATTAAATAATATTATGTAAGTAAAAAAAAAGTTGTATGTATTCAATATTTTTTTTTAGTAACATTGCATAAAATATTCCTACAATTTAAACCCTAATTAAATGTAAAAATTAGTTAAGTAAAATATCACCTACATAATATCTGTATGATATGATTAGAATTTAACGCTATACATCAGTTACTCCTATAAAATGTGTGTTATGACAGTTATAATATTTATCATAGTATAAAAACATATAAAACATGTTGTATGATGATCATATATATATATAACATGATATTATTTTTCATAATATCAATAATAATGCTTGTTTTACGACACAAAGTGTAATACATTTATTTGATGAAATTTTTCTATTCACATAATATAGATCTTTTATATATTTCACTTATATAAATCACCAAAAACTTATTGAAAGTTTTATAATAAGTGTCGTTGATGGTTGGAAAAATGTTTTTTTTTTTACCTCCTATAAATAAATACCTTCAGAATTTATAAAACCACGCCGTTACTTGAGTTTTCTTTTAAATATTAAATTATTGTTCATGGGTTCTGCGTTTCTTTTCGAATTGTATGTGCAGTGGCAGAACATGTAGCACACTAAATTTAAATATAAATTACCTATTAATAATTGTTCTATGTAAATTTTCATATTAAAATTAATGTAATATAAATTCGAATTCAAATTATGTATGTATCTATGCATGTATATCTACTGAATAGTATTTATCGATACAAATTTAATTTATAATAATTAATAAAATAGGCTATCGAGACGTGCGTGTTTGACATTTATGTTATTTACCAATTATTGTAGTATGCAGTGTCTCGCACACCTTTGTGCACGAGTGTTAGTACCTACTTGTTTAGTAAATGTGGCATACGCCTTGGACAAATACAATATATTGCATAATTTTATTTATTTCTCTTTCTCTCTCTTTTTATATCTAATAGATCAGCTAAAAAAAAAATTCATATGCCGGCCATAATTTTCGTTCTACATCCATCTGCGGTGAGTGTAAATATTATTTGCTTATATACAAATAACAGTTAGATCTTTTTTTAACTACATAAAATATTATATGGTTATATTAGTACCAGTTTATTGACTTTTAAAAACTAGCCCTCATAATTATTATATTTCGGATTCGTTTTATGGTCTATATTTTAGCTGGGAAAAAAATAAACAATATATTAACTCATCAAAAAATCTGTGCAATGCTGCAATAGGTTCTTAAGAAGATGCGGCAACGACACTCTAGTCGTTTATCCGCTTGAAAGAAATCCATCAAATATTTACTGCACTACTGCAGTATCTACTATTATTGTGTGTGTAATGCGTGTTTGTATATTCCACGGGTCGTCATATAACAGTTATCTATTATGCTGCTTTTGATCGATGACGACTATCAAATGCATCAGTCAGCGGGTCATCATTTCTTCGTGTACATGCATGCACCCAACCGACAATATATATGCTTTCTATACTTAGGGCAGTGGGCAGAGATGATCAATTATGATTTGAAAAGAGTTGGTGTTTATGTAGAACCCATTATTATAGAATAATATATATTTTTCTTAGTGATGACGTGAAATATTGGTCTCATTGTAGAGACGCACATATAATATAATATTCTGGTTATTTACATTGGGGTAGGTACTCATAATATTTTCAGAAAAAAAAGTTATACATTTTTACAAATTAGTTTATATCCAGATCTACAATATCTCAATTCCATTATTCTAGAATTATTTAAAAACATTTTCCTAAGAACTACTGATAATTATTATAAAAAACCAGTAATAAAAATATATTATTAATGTCCGAAGTCTACAGTTTTTAATGTATAAACTGATATTTCTAAAGTTAAATTTAAACATAATTTTAAAATCAATTGAATCAAAATTAGTAATGGTAAAAAATCTTGAATTTAAATTAGCCATTTTAATTTATATTAAATCTTTTCAATTTTCAGCATCAAAATATTTATTTATTTAATAGTTGCTACTTGCTTGACTATAGTTTCTACGAGAGTAATAGTGTTATTTTACTATTCTCAGCAAAATATTTTTACCTGGATAAATATGAAACATTATACAATCTAAAACAAACTTTATTTAATAGTTTCTTCTCGTTGTATTTAAATACAAAAATATCAAAACTTCTATTCAGCTCTGTGAAATAAATTATTGACCAATTTAAATTAAATTTTATACTTTAATAATTGATAGATACAAAAGTAGAGAATTAACTAGGTAGTTAATAAGTAAATTATTAAAAAACTTTATTAATTAGTTATAATTTTCTTATTAATAAGCTATTTAAATTATCCTTAGTTGTAATCATAGTAAATAATTTATGTATCTTATCACAACCATATTAGCTTTTATTGATTAAATTATCATTGACTACATATTATAGTCTTGTCGATAATGACTATGATTAGCTAATCATAAACATTATCTATTAGTTATTACTATTAAATTGTTTCTAATATTTCTATCATTATCTGTCTTAGTTAGGCATTCTCTAAAATGACTGGCCAATATGGTCAATAATATTAATGTATATGAAAAACAGTCAGAGTTAACATAGATTCGCTGTTTTCAATAGTGACTAATTATCATCATTGACAGAAACACATACATATATATTATATATATACTTAAATAAATGTGAGAGAATATAATATAATCATGTAACTGTACCTAATATGTTTAATTATTTAAGCTTGTAAATTATTTGTAATGATAATATTTATTTTAACAATTTAATTTCATTCGAATTTCTGTAATTCATCTAAATATCGATTAAATTATTATGGTTTATAATTTATATTTTATACATTATCTCACAATAATTGAAAAGCGTAATATAATGCACAATATTGTTTCATAAATAGGCAATTCCTTTAAGTTTTCAGATTACCTAAACAGCTTACAAATAAGTTTCATAAACGTTATATATTTATTATAATTTATAATAATTCTAAACATTCTTTATACATTAAATTTTGAGTCTACATTAAAAGAACGACATTAAAAACAATAGGTATATATTATATAACAGTAATAGAGTTTTTGTAAATTAAACTTCACAATTATTCCAAGCCAGATAAAGCGTTTATATTATGTCTTGATAGTCATAAATTATTATTTTGAACTTCAAAAAATTAAAATTTCCTTTCATCTCGTACTGTGAATACCTAAGTAAAAATTACTATTTCTATTGCTGTTGCTTTAGATTCGTTTGCAGATAAATTTACAAATATAGGTACTTACACTGACTATTGAGTAGTTTAAATATGTTATCAGTTTATCACAATTTAAATTTCAGTTTTATCGAATAATGTGTACACTATATTGTAATAATATTTCAAGTAACAGTTTCACATTTTATTCAATACCTTCATCATATCAAATTCTCATCTACATATTATTGATCTAATCATAAATGTACTTACTTTAGGTAAGAAATTATATTAATATACATTTTCACATTAAGGATAATAAGATTAATACTAACTACAATTTAATAAGACTTAGGTGTACTAAAATATAGGTAACATAACTTATATTTATAAATCTGTAATCACGATCCCAAATAATTGTAATGTAATTGTATAGGACTTACTTAATCTACATAAATAAAATAAAGTCAAGTTAGTTACGTCATTTATAACTCAAGAACGGCTGGAACCATTTTGATGATCTCTAATTTGATGAATTCGTTTCTAACTCTAATAGCAAAGTAACTATTAAAGTATAGGAAAAATGTACGTAAAAAAGTTATAGGTATCTACGGAAATTTAATTTTTGTGTTGCCGCCACTACAATATATTTTCATTTAATTTTTTTGCAATTTTCCACAAACGTATTTAGGTTACCTCTCGATTTGCTTGTAAAACAAAACAATTTACATTTTTATATATTTTATTATTCCTTTAACAAATAAATGACTTGACCCAGAAGATCTAACTGATAGATAAGATAAAATAGTCTATTTATGTAACAAACAAAGACGAAGCCACCAACTATCCAACTTCATTTTTAAACTCTTTCCATGTGTCTGGTTTACCACCGTACAATTCACAACTAAAGATGGGCTCAATAGTCATCATGCTTTGAAATCTAAACCAACCAAAAACTTATTCATACATTATTAAATGTATGAATATGGTACCAGGTACAATATATATAATCGGAAGTCAATATGAAGAATACTGTATGAGTGTTTACTTAATGGCATGTGCAATGTGCATGTGTCACCTTTATGGGCGATTAATAAATCAATTGTTTGTCAAAATTATTTTTGCAAAAATTATAAATTTCTCATAAATTTCAACCTATTTTTGAGACTAATAAGTTATTTTTTAATTTATTTACGATACACACACTGACATCATCACTATTCACCACTGATCGTGACTAATCATTTTAACCGTTTTGGGCTTACAAATTGACGAATCATCGTTACCAATGTAAATTTATTTTCATTATTAATTTGATTATTTGATAATATAAAATGCTAGGTATGGCGTTGATCATTTAATCAGAAAATACAGATAAATGCATCAAACTATATATGTAATATAATATTATTAATATTAATATAATAGATATATTGTAATACATCATAAAATGTGTTTTTACACCTATATTTCGCACTATATAGTGTACATATAAAGAAAATGTTTTTGGTGTTACGAGGAATAATGTAAAATAATAAAAACATTAAAAACAAAGTTTAAGGTTTCTTATTTTACCAACCTCTCCCCTATATTTATATAAAGAACAAGAATATTTCAAATTAAAATTTCACCGGAATATTTTACATAGATACCCAGTTAAATTAATTAAATTAAAAGACAAATACCGTATAGGATAAATTATTATTCGAGTATAATATTATCATCGTCCATCTAATCCCTCAGGCACTGATACAAATGATGATGACGATGAATATGTATAGCGTATGTTTATATGTAGGACCTACAATGTAGGTATCATCCCTCGTTAATTTTTTTAATAGAATTTCAAAAAAGTTATCGATATTTAACCATACTTGCGTAATTCGTATACATTATTATTTATTCAGTAAGTATTAAAAATTGTAGTAAATATAGTCTACAAACAAATCTCAACACAAGCAGCCGTGGCACAGTACATTTTAAAATGAATCAATTTCAAAAGATATATTTTTTTTTCTATACGTTTGTATAATAATAGGCAATGGTGTAGTATTGATAGTCACTTTATACTATTTGGGTTATTAAGAAACTTATTTAAAACTAACCTCGTTCAACTATTATTTTGTGTTGAAACTTTTAATCCGAGTTTCGTGCACTTGCGTTTACTACAGCTTATCCCACGCGTGTCCAAATGTCCAATGATGGGACTAAGGGAGACAACTACAGTAACCGACTATTATGTAATGTGGTTCATTGCTAAGTATAAACGACGAAGTGTATTCCTATTTGGTGTTAACTTTAAAGACGGCTTATATGTTATTAATTATTATAAATATTAATCGCGTTTTGTCTTAAATCATCGTTATAGTTATCTATTTTAATACTTAAGTAAATTTTTTTTATTCGTTTTAGTTTAAAATGAATAATATATATATACTTATGGTACTGCCAGATTTAAATTCCTACAAATTCTAAAATAAGCTCTCTTTTTTATATCGCATATATTATGTGTCGTATTTTTGTCATTCGTTCTACGTTGAGCGGATTACACTGATGACGTAAATCGAACGGTTCGCTACAGGAAAACAAATAAATAAATTGTAGTTTCTTATGTATACTTACAGTTACACGTTTATTTCAACATGTAATTATGGCGAAAGTAAAGCGCCACCTGATGCACTGGTATATATTTATAGACGTATTGTTTATAGTTAACAGTCGCGTACACATTTACATTATTCCTGTACATACACAAACACACACACACACACACACACATACACACATATATAATATATATTATATTAACGGGATGAATACCATAGCTGTAAAGTATCAATTATAAAGACTACCGAGAGATGAATAAAAAATATTATATTATTCGTTAATCAGTTAATTCGTTATCAAAAACGTTTTACATAAATTATTATGAGTTAAGTATAGGTATGACAATCGACTATTATGATGATGCGTATGTACTTACCAAAGTTGGTTATCATGTTTGGTACATGGAATTCATGAAAATTCATATTTATACGTTATGAATTGCTAAAATAATAATGATATACCTATCTAGCTTAAATAAAACCCATATTATTACCCACCTATAAAATGTGGTACATTTTAACAGTAGGTAACATATTATATTATAATGCTGTAGACATAAAAAACGCGTTAAGTACAATATACAATACACCAACTAAAAAGTTATATTCGAAAATAAAAATGACAACTATGAAAGTATAAAACTCGATTTGCGCTATTGTGAAAATAATATACTAATGAATAATAATAATATATATTATATTGTATATTATTATTATATTTATATTATTATATTGTTCACGGCCCGTGGGTTGGGAACCGCTGCTATACACAATTGTAAAATGTAAAATTTATTAAAACGTGATTGATTTTGGAGTCCATAATAAACAAAATTCTGTACTGCAAAAAAATAAATATTTATAATATAATATATAATATTTATATTATAATATAAAAATGATCAAGTATGGTAGAAATTGTAACTTGTAGCATTCATAATTATTACCTTTCTAATTAAATTATAAAAATTGTACAATTATCTCACTACTTTTTTTAAAAAAACTCGATAAAATATTACAAAACAAGAATTAAAGTTCAACTAAATATTGAAAAATTCAACTTTTAAAATATAGTGAATATTTATATTTCAATTTATTATTAGTTAAATGTGATCGTATTTGTGAGAAGTTAGAATATAATTGCTGAATCATCTACCACTCCCTTAAAATTTTCTAATAAAAAACCATAGTAAAAAATAAATGTATATATGAAATAATTAATAAGTGTCATACAGAAATTCTTTAGTATAATAAGCTTATTTTCATCATGGTAATATGATTTAATATAGTTAAAAATAAAATAAAGTTGAGCGAAGTACAGTTTATCATATTTATTTATTATTATGCACCCTAGGTCCAATTACAAAATAAAAAGATCAGAACATAACATATTGCATAGACTAATAATAAAAAATCTTCGTAAAAATAAAAAATAGCAATACGATATTAACAAAAAAATATATAAAAATAAAATGTAGAAGTGCTATTAATTAATAACAATAACTTTCACGAAAAAATAAATAAAAATCTGTATTGACAATATTGATAGAGTTACCATTTCTTAAAAGCTTATTAATAGCCAATAGGGTATCTATTATTACGTAACAGAAGGAAGAATAATTCATATAAAATAAACAGGAGTCATTATAGTATTATGAGCATTAACTTTAAAGTTTATAAGGCTTATTTAAGGACGTATTTTATATTTAAGTTATATTTTAAGAAAGTTAATTTGTTTATGTGTTGATTTAAATCATGTGTTTTAATAACGTGTTCTATAAAATAAATAAAATATCTAAAAAACAATTATTAGTACATCTATCCTCATTATCATCATTCATTATTTCTCTTTTGTAGAAATAATAATTAAGAGTCTCAAAATTCAACTTATTTTTTATTGTTTTCAAATATCACATTTATATTATTGATATTCAATATTATATTCCTATACTATTATATTTGATATAAATGTATCGGTTGATAAAAAAATAAAAGTAAATACATTTAAATATCGATAGACTTTTTTATACGAATAAAATATTGTTTGATAATACTTTTTTTATATCTAGCCGTGACTGTTTTAAATTCAATATTATGTTTTTTAAGAAAAAGTTATTTTTAATTCGATTATTATGTATTTTTTATAATTATTATTTTGTATTATTGTCGAAATATTATCTGTAATTATTGATATCATTAAAAGATTAATTAGCTTTCAAATTTAATTATTTTATAAAGGATATCGTTCTATTAAACTTTTTATAAATATATAATAAAAAAAATATATCATTAAATTGTTACGAATTCTTCTCATTGAACCTTCAGGACAAATTCTTATAATATTTAATATTATGTATCTTCATTGGTTACGTTATTCAAGTAACATTCCTTTTTTCATATTTTCATTAATAAAAATATATATTTATTTAATAATAATGTATTCATGCCAATTGTAGAATATATATATATTTTAATAATACTATTTTCTAATAATAATTCTATAGAAATAATTTTTGAAAGTTTTTTTTATAAAAATAAATTTAAAAATGTATAATATTTTAAAAAACGCATTTAGTATAAAATGATGATTATTTTAGTTGATCGTATAGGAATTTAATACGAATGAAAATCATAAGAAATATAACTCTGACTATAAATACTTAAATGTTAAGTTTATCACATATAACTTTTCAAACTTTAATACGTACCTATTATTGTAACACATTAATTATTATTAATTACTTTTGTGTGTGAGTTATCCTATATAATAGACATGTAATATATTTTATAACGATAGACGTCGCGTCGGTGGTACACATTTTATCCGATTTATTATTAGTAATTATTTATTTTCATAATACAAATACATTAAATATATTAATCGTACTGTCATTTTTTTTTAACTTAGTAATTGTATGTATGTATATTTTTAGTGTTACAACTGATTGTTATTTATTGTTTTTAGATGATAATATATTATTGTGTATTATAAGGGTACCTATTTAGTGTTTTGGTCACGTGTAGAATGTGTAAGCTCGTTGCATATGCACTCTTGTATATTCTATATAATTAAGTAGTATCTATATTAAATAATTGAAGTAAAGTAGTTGTAGTATATGTTTACTATTGAAAAATAAATTTCTTGAATAAAAATAAAATTATTTTTTTTGAATAATATATAATGCACCTGTAACTAATGTAAAAATGATTTTATATAACATTGTTCATTATTCAATACATATAGTGTATGGCCTTTATTAGTCTGTTAAGAATATTTAATTTTCTAAATTTTCTTATTGATCCGCAATTTTTTAGACAACAGGTGTATGATCATTTGATCACGTTGCTTATAATATAATAAGTGAATGTGGCCAAAGTTTTCTGAAAACTCATTATATTATATAGTTCTTAATCATTTACTCATCAATCATCATAGACTTTTTCGGATATTTCTGTTTTTTCAAACTACCTACGTAAAATCTTAACAAATCGATTATATTTTATTTGAAAGCCATGCAATAATTTACTTCCTAGTCATTTAGATTCATATTTAATATTCTTAATGGTCACATAGAATTATAGCTTTTTATATCGAATGCTATCGAGTGTAATATTAAATTGTAATAGATTTCCCTTTTTTAGAATCTACCTAAATAATTTAAAACATAAAATTAAAATTATTAATGCCTTTTAATTTTAATCAATTGTAAATTTACATTTACATTAACATTAAACCTATTGAAGACCCTTCAACTGGTTTTATGTTATGCATGCATTATGTTATTCTAGACCTTTACTGTTTTGCTTTTATTATAGCTATTAATTATTAAATACAATTTAAACATGCTAATAACAAAAGTAACTTTTAATATTTTAATTTCGTAACTGCTGTAAAAATCGGAAATAAAATCGAATAGCAAAATGGTACATATAATCATTAAGCATTAAATATTATTACTCGCCATTCCAAATTAATAATGCCAATTATTGAACTAATAAAATAATATTAGTTCATTTAAAGTTAATAACTGTTTTCTTAGAAATTTGTACCATCGATGACGGAATTTTAATTCAATATGTAAAATAAGTATATGATGTTAATTTTGATGTTATTTTTTCATTAAAATTGTTGCTGGTTAACCTTAATCCAAAACCGCACGTAGGTTACAGCTATAGCTGTACTATATTACTTATATATTCAAACTTTTAATTTTTCTATACATTTCTATTTGTTGTTTTCGGCCATGCAGTTATATTTTAGTGTATTTGTTTAATAATGTTTTATAATGCATCAACAACTATAGTTAGTTTGATCGAAGTATACATTTACAATTTAAAAACATAAATTGTGCTTTCATAATAATAATAAAAATTGAATTAAGATTTATTTAAAACACTCATAAGGTTTTTCTATGTAGGTATAATACGTATAATTTTAAATATAATCAACCTTCTGTTTGAACTCAATTCAAACCTTAAGTGGTTTTTTATGTGAATGCGGACGGAAATTCAATTTTGCATTTCAAATCGTATTTACTTTGTGTGTAGTGAGTATACATTGACATTATTTAGTCAAGTAAAATAATTTCTAACTGAAAAACGATACCTATTGTAGTTTTTCAGAATATTTGAAAATCTTTTACGGAGCAAAATATATATATGTACCTTAGGGTGTCCTTATTTTTCGATCTCTGATTTATTCAGATAAAACCCCCCAAAGTCGTTTGGATAGTGATAAAAATGAGTTTTGTAAAGTTTAGAAATGATTAAAATAATAAACCCGGGCCACAAGAGCGCCAAAGATTGATATACCTTGATTTTTCAAGAAAAAAAAAATGTTTGTTTTTTGTTAATCGCAGGTCCTAAAATAAATATTTTTTTTTAAATGTAGGTATACTTAACTTTATTTTAGAAAACAATATTTTCTAAAATTTATATTCTGATCTATTTTATTATACACTTACAATTTATTAAGGTAATTATAGAAGAAAAGAAAAAAATGTATAAACATACTTATTATGGTAAAACGTCAAATTATCATATTCGATTTTGGAAATTTTGAGTAAATATTATTTGACAATTAAAAAAATTTATTATTAATTATTGCTTCATATCATAAAATAAATTTAATATACTAATATATGTACTATCTAAAACAGTGTGATGTAAGTGACAAATTATAGTCAATATAATATTTATCATCATTACATGCAATTTTATTTCTTCATTAGTGTTCCTTTTCTTGAGTCTGGATATGTTTTACGATAGTCGTACACAACTTGCACTACCTATGTACCTACTTATGTATTATTATATTACACACATCGTTGTTTTTTTCATTTTCTTATTCATCAATCAAAATTATATTAATATGATATAATATTATAATGTGTATGTATTATGAGTACTCTTTACGACCCCACAATAATCGAAAAACAAATATGGTCAAATATAATTAATAAATAATTAAAACTTTGATAGTTTGATACTTATGAATTATAATTGTATATAATTATCAATGGAAAATATTCGTAATTTTTATTTATTGTCTTTCAAAAATTCTTAAAAAATAACTAAACATTTATTGCTATAAAACTAAAATAAATACAAAAACAGTAAATCTGATTTAAAAATTGTTTAATTATTGCATTAGTGTATTTAAATTAAAACATATTAAAATATGTTGAAATATTGTCTTATAACAATATACTTTATAAGTATTATAAGTATATTACTATGCATAATGCATTATTATGTTTATTATGCTTGATAGTTTATATTGACTTTGTTTGCTATTGGATTATTAGTTATGTAAGCTAGGTACCTAGTTATATTTTCATAATGCGTATTTTACTTGTACAAGCTACTGTTATACTATATACGTGCTATACACTATGTGTATAAACTGTTACAACGCAGTTGGACATATCATATTCCGATATTCGTGTATTAACTATATTTATATAGTATGAAATTACTGTGACATTCAATCAGAAACTATTGAATATTGAAGTTTATGTTAATCAAAAAAAAAAATATAGCTGCCACTGATAGCATGTTTCAGAAAAAAGTACAAATACTGCTACAATTTAGGAGAATTACTAGTTAAATTATTTCATGTAAAAGCAATAGGTACACCTCGTCGAAAATTTCCATAATATTGGTCATGTCCATGTGTTTACTTACTGCGTCCAACTCGTTTTATTGTACATGTTTTAAACTAGGTTTTTCAAAATAACAAAGAAGTGTCTCCTTTTAACAGAGGATGTATCTTTATTAGGTACGCCAGATTTACCTTTATGCTATTATTTTCAGTACCTTGATGACTTGATGTTTGAATATATTCTCTAATGAAATATTGTTCACTGTATTTTATCGGAAATATCTATATTGTCAGTTTGTCATTATAAGACGTAACGATAGTTGCTAGCAGTTTTTGTATTTAAATAAATCCACTAATACTTAGTAAGAAGTTATACCAATAAGTATACTAGTATACATATAATAGTTCATCATGTGTAACTCTCGATTGGGTGAAAACTCAAACGTAGTCAATAATAATAATGTTACAAGATTGTATTTTGTTGTTGTATGTATCTAATATCATTATTATTTATTGTCTTTCGAATTACTTAGAATTCACTATAAATTATGAAATAATCGCACCATCTGTCACTGATCTAGAATTTAGATAAATCTAAGTTGAGTTATTATGTTTCATAAAAATAACTAAATTATACAGGGTTATTCAAAAGTATTCATACGATTTCAAATGCATCTATCTTTTTAGTTTCTAAGTTTATAGTAACATATGATAAATAAAATAAAATAATAATATTTCTAAGTTATGTGATAGTACCAATAAATGCTCTACGTGGCATCTCTTGGTCACAAGAATAACATCTATTATAGTTGGAATATAACACAATACTTATCCATCTTAATAAACTGGCGACTGCATATTCTTAGCTACTTTTTGGTTGATGATAATAGTGGTACATATAAAGTATTTTTAACATATAAACACATATAATCATATGGCGTAAAATTAGGCGACACCACACAGTTAGGTGTAAAGCATCGGATGATTAATTTTGAATAACCCTGTATTACTTTCATTATAATATTATAATAAGAAAAAACAAAAACCGTGCATAATTATATTACTGATTAGTTGTAGATGTAACAATGTGTATAAGTATAAAATAATATATATATCATGATATATTATGTTATCATTAGAAACACATCATAGCATACTTCGCTCACAAAGGTAATAACATTAAGTTGGGTTGAATACATCTTTTGCTATCAAATATTATACAAAATTACTTTTTAAAACAGTTCAAAAAACCGCTTTTCTTCAAAAATAACGTATGCGTAACATTTTATGATTGTAATATTATTACATAACCACGCTATATAAGTATACTGCAGTTATATATTACACTATATTGTAATATAATATACACTGTACAGGAAATTTCCCTAAATAAGTTTATTGCTCTTAAAAGGTTAGGTTAGAATTGTTAAGAATAAATAAGAATCTTATTTTAAAATATTTAGTTTGTTTATAGTTTATTTATTTTAAGGTTTGTTTCCTGTGACTAAATCAACTTATTATATTTTCAAATGAGAATCAATTGTTTTTATCTATATTGCACATTACTTTTTTGAAAATGTCGATGAACCTATTGAAATCAAAATTCAATCGAATGTATGCAAAGTGAATTAAAATACTAGGATTGCAAGTTCATGGGAATAGTATATAAAATATTCTCAGAAATCAAGAAATCGCGTCAATTTTATTTTTCACTAGGAAAGAGCTGAAAAGACGTGATGCTAACTCCTTTGTGTTTTTTTTTCATTTAGTACGATAAGTCTAATAAATACCGAATTCAATATTACATCTAATTTATACTAAGTATAATATACAATTTCATTTTTGTAAAACTATTTTTAAGAACTGTTATCTTAAGTATCTATATTATTAATTTTACCTTATTGTAAAAAAGTTTGAATAAATTCATAGCATAAATAAGTAATATTTTAAAATAATTTACATACATCGGTACCTATTTTAATAATGTCATTAAATTATGTTTTTATATTAAAAAAAAATAAAAATAAACATCATTAATCATCAATAAAAATGCGATTTTATCCAAATCTGAACTTCAAATTTCTATGAAAAAAAATCATAATAAGTAATATATATTTTAGATTTTTTTTGATTTTTTAGTAACAGTGTGAAATACTTATGGTGTATCTTATATTATTTCCATATTTATAAAAATAAAACCAAAAATAATTTAAAATGTCAAACAAATAACTTACAAATAGTTCAAATAATTCTAAAATTTTCCTATGGATAGAATATATAATGTAAATACTTTGAAAAAATTTCATATTTCTACGGTAATTTTATTAATTTTTGAATTATAAAAAAATAATGAAAAATAAATTTTGGCTTAAAAATTCTCGTTATTTTTAATTTTTTTCCTGATTACTAAGAAAAATCTCTAAATATAAAAATATGTTTTTCGAGTATACTCAGACATTTCAAAAATAAGTTTGAATGAATTCTTTATTAAAGGAAAAATAGAGTTGAGCATGATTAGAGAATCACTCTTTTTAATATAATTTACGGATAAAAATAAAACGTGTTGTTTGAAGCTGCACATTTCCCAAATAAATACTCAGTAGTTTTATTGAAATATAACGTTAACAGTATTATTTTTCTGACCATCGCTGTAAAAATTTCTTATTTTTTTTACTATACAGGGTTGCAGTGGTACCTGAGAAAACATGATGTGCCGTTATACTTTATTACTATCCGCCGGAGTTTTAGTGGTTCTGTTGGCAAACCACGGTGAAAAATGTTTTGTTGAGGGCTTACCGATATCCGAAACTTACGGTGAGTCATTTTTCTTTTTTCCTTTCTTTATATACCTATTTTAGAAATCAAGTTGGTTTTGTTATCATTTTCTGACGGCTGCTGTCGGAATAATTTAATGACAAACTTATCCATTAAATTATCTTCCATCAACCATCGTAAGTTTGTAACGTATTTTGCAAATTGCATTATATTATATAAGTACCTATAGTTATAATAACGAAATAATCTTTCCGCAAGCTGTGATGGAAAATAATCGGTGCCTATTTATACGTAATATGGTTAGGTACTTACATAATTATGACCTAATTAAAATGTCCACATCTACTGATTTAACAAAATTATTAATTAACGGGGATTGAAACTAAAACTATATATTATAATTAATTAAAGAAACATACTTCTAACCAAAATATAAAAACCTATTTTTAATACGAATCCTTTTCAATTTCGATGTACTGTGCATAGTTTTGTGCAATAATTATAACAGTTAATTATTAATTACAAATGTGTCATGTATTTATGTCATAATTTTGTTATGTGCTATATTCATATTGGTTTATTATTATATTAATATGTGTTATAATTTTGTGCTATATAACAAAAGCAACTTTATTATTTATTTATTTTAATGTGGGGTCTTGAATAATGTTATGGTTGAAGAAATATAATTAGGTATTTATAGAACCAATTGTTTGTTTCAAATTGAAAAGCAACTACTAGGTAATAGGTTATAATTATATAATTACCGAAAATAATTTGTTGTAACTTATATTATTTTACTATTGTTGTTTAAGGTTACATGAATGTGTTAAATTTAAATTCAATAATTGATCATTTATATATACAAGGTTTTCACCAATTTAGGGAACACTAAATTTCTCGGCTGGATTTTTTTTGGAATAAATCGATTTTTTTTCAAACTGGTGGTATATAAATACACATTTTTCGATACATTTCAAAATTTTTTGAAATTTTGGTCTACACATGCTCAGTAAAAACTTTTTTATTGTATAGCATCACTTACTTTGAACACCATATTCGGATAGGCCTATTTTTTTAAAGCAATTTTGATGTATCAACTATGGTTCTAAATTCAAAATTGACTGAATAAGAGTCATTTCAAGTTTAATAAATAATACATTTTAGATTTTGAACGGAGTAATGAATGTATTGATTTTACAATGATGCGTGTTTTTTTTTTATTATTATTATTATTTTTGTGTCTGTCACCACGTTTTGGAGCTGTAAAAGTGCTTCGATTTTAAGAAGTGAGACCTGTTTCTGATAGGAAGTGACTCTAGTACTTTGGGGGGACAAAAGTAAAAAATTTCCAATAGTTTTCAAAAGCGTCAGGAAAAACCCTAAAAAAGTAACAGAAAAACGGGAATTTTTACGCAAAACCAGTTTTTGACAAAATCGATTTTTTTTACATGGTTGTAATTCAAAAAATAATCACTGTAAATACATGAAATTTTCACAAAATATTTATACGTGTTATTTATATACAGTTAAATTTTCTAAAATTCTATTTTCTAAATTTTTGACTTTTTTTGAGTTATTTATAGACCATAGAAATTTTCGTTTTTAATGAGAATTTTTTTTTGAAGTGTCGATAAAAAAATTTTGGATGACCAAAAATACTTGAAAACTTAATACAAAGTTCCTCATAAGTTATTCTTATAGTGATTAAAAAATTATAAGAATACATAGCATAATTTTTTTTTTATTAGCTTTTGAAGTTCAAATATTGACAAAAATTCGTCAAAACTATGAATATTTGCAAATCATTTTGTAGGTATAATTCATACAAATTTTTGTATAAGTAGCTAAGAGTTGAAAATTTAACACAAGATTTTTCATAAATTTAGCTAACTATAATTAAAAAAGAACCTAAATTTTGGTGTATTCAGGCCATTAAAACATAAACCACCTTTTTCACCAACCACTGAAAATTATATCCTAGGCTGACAAATCATCTTCGTTCAAAATCGTTTTTCGTATACAATGATGATTATCATTAGATTCAAATTTAACCCTCCTATAATATATAATAATAATCCATACGGCACCTAATGTACAGCAGAGCGGTACCCACTTACCAACTTTTTTTTAATTATTTTAAATTATTATAAAATCATTATTCTTAATGGTTAATTTTTTAATATTTGTACGTATTTTTTTTTTAGAAGTGTTATAAATAAGACTGACATAATAATATGGGTATAAAATTATAACACTTCATAAATTAAATATTCAAAAATTAACCAATAAGAATTGATTATAAGTGATTTCATACATTTTTAAAAATAATACAAAAATATATTATTTATTAAAATTGACATGGCTCTTATTCAGTCAATTTTGAATTTAGAACCATATAGTTCTTGCTGAATATGCGTAGACTAAAATTTCAAAAAATGTTGAAATGTATCGAAAAATGTGTATTTATATACCACCAGTTAGGAAAAAAAAATTGATTTAAAAAAAAAAATCTGGCCAAGAAATTCAGTGCTCCCTAAATTGGTGAACACACTATATATTATATATATAAATCAAAAATTTCTTATGGCTATAATAAATTTAAAAATTTGAACATTTTTTTTAAATGGAAAATGATAACATAAACGTATAGTGAAAATGTCAAATATCTACTATTATTCATTTTGGAGTTCATAAAAGAAATAAATCGATTTTATCAAAGTTTGGGTTTGAGCTAAAAAATAAATTAAATTTTTTATCATAAAAGTTGAAAATCGAAGCATTTTATCGACTATTTATCATACCTATTGTATACATACAAAGAAAAAAAATCACATCATCGTACATTCATTCCTCAGAATCTAAAATTAAAATGCCTGATTCAAATGTGTGCTTTTCGTGTTGACATTACAACATAATTATACTTTTATTATAATAATGTTTATTATTTTTATATCTCATTCTCAAATTAAAATACTTTTGGAAATACTAATTATGATTACTTAGAATATAATATATACTTGCTATTTTTAATACCTAATCTATTTAAACTTATTGCTTAGTTTTTATTTTTTATAAAAGTTTGAATAATAAGTGGAAGCTTTTGTAATAAACTCGTGACATTTTCGTAAAGTTTTGAGTTTTGATTCCATTGTAGAATTCGTATTTGAAAATATTTGGGACTTTTGCAAATTATAATGATTTTATTCTTCACGAAATCACGTATTTTAAAAGTATATATTGTATCATATTTAGTTAGTTAAATAATTAAGTTTAGAATTGAATTTTAGAAAAATAAAAAAATAAAATAAAAAAAAATAAATAATAATAAATAAATAAAAATAAAAATAAAAATTATAAATAATAAATTAATAATAATAATAATATATATAAATTATAATATTATATTATATTATTATATTATAATATTATATAATATTTTAATATTTATAATAATTATTTTTTTAAATAATTTAATTATAATTAATAATTTTTTTGAATTTTAGTTTTGATATAAAATTTTTATTACCTATTTTAATAATAACATTTTTTTATATTTATGCAATATCAAAACGAAATTCTTTCACATGAACTTTGATACCTAAATTGTTTGATTGAATATATATATATAAAAATCTAAATTAACTGACAGTGGTTATTATTATTTTTTAGCACCTTATGAATAAAATAAATATGTTATCACAGGAATCCTACAGTTCTTAACGTTTATTAGGATTTAGCGATAAATATTTTCAGTTTTAGAGAACAAAACAGGAATTAACAAAAATATAAACGGGCGCTACCGTTAGTTTACATGCGCGAAATGAATATTAGGATTATTGAGCAATCTTGTATTTATTTAAGTAAGGCTACTATTTGATATTTAAAATCTATTATCAGACCTACAAATTTAACTTTTAAATAATCCCTTATAAAAAAAATAAATTACAACGTCTTTTAAAATACTGTGTTATTTAAAAATAAAAATGAAATTCAAGGTCAAATTTATGCTAAAACGCAAACAACAAAAATGTAATATACTTAATGAGCTTCCGAAAATGGTTTTTGTGTTATAATGGGCTTAATTTTAGAATTGTACATGTAATATCTACTATTGACTCGTAAAACGAAATGACGTAAAATAATATATAGTTACTATGCTTCTGATGACATTTGGCATTTCACGAAAGTCACAATATCAATATTAATATATACATATAGATATTATATATTATATACATAGTTACCAGATAAATGAGATAATAGGTTATCTTTTAGGTTATTTTATATTTTATCATTGTATATCATTCTTTTGAGCTATACCTGTCCTTTGATACAAATCTACTTACAATGAAGCACATTGTTTTTGAGAGTCTCCTTAATTAAAAAGAGGGTTCAAAGTTCAAATAATTGTTTTTCAATTATTTTTGAATTTTTTTTCTCCAATATTACAAAAAAAAAATAATATTAATATTAGCTTATAAATATTAAATAATATATACAAAATAAGCAATAGGGTCTAACAGTATATGTTACGGATTTTGCACACATATATTATATTATGGAAAGAATAATGTTACCATGGTTACCTAAAACTTTTAAGAAAAATATGTAACGATGTTTTCTTAAAAATAGAATATTTTTTTTAGTATATTTATATTATTATTTTACTATCCTCGTTAAAATTCCATACAAAACGTATAACACGTTTTATATTGATGTTTTTCTATTCCTAAATTACTCTAAAAAATATTACACACTAACAAAGAGTTTTTTTTTATTAGTTTTTTCGATTATTTTTATTTAAACGCACTCCCCATTGCGTATAGTATAATAATATACATAATATACTACTGTACTCAATACTAGAACCCATTTATCACTTTGTGTAGGTATTATACATATGATGAGTATAATTATTTTCAAACCATTTTAATTAACTATGGTAGGTATTATTTATTGCTATATAATATTACTTAAGTTGTGTTTGATTGTGTGCCAATAACAAGAACCAATAAAAAAATAGTTATTTAGAAATTCATTTAATTTAATAATCTTGGAAAATTAAAATTGTTCTGAACTGTTAGTACAGTAAAAATTCTAATTACCTACTTTAAAACATATTTCTCATATCATTAATTATTACATAAAGTTATTAAATAATAATAGAAAAAAGTTAAATTCTCCAGTTCCAAAAAGAAAATCAATATGTTATATAGATAAAATAATATTATCGATAATCATACTATAAAATTTGAAGCTTATCTGATTTAATATTCTGTTTAATTTTCTGAATATACACGTATAGAGACTGTTGTGTAAGACGCACAATGTTATCGTAACATAAGTCTTAGAAGTTGTAAAACATGAAATGTATCTATCAGTTAGCAATAAAATAATCTTCACTGTTTTTTTAGTTTAATTTAAGAAATATTTTCTTCTTAACTAAAAGCGTATTATGTATTATTATCAAGCACAATAAATTTGTTTTAACTTCAATCCTTGTTCTTTCTTTTTTAAATCAGCGATCTTTGTTATAGTTCATATTTTGATCTTGTTGAAAACCGATGTACCTATATATTATAACAATAATAATATTGAGGTCAAGTACTTTGGCCTCCACAATTATAATCCTCTCTTCCGTTCCGTAAAATATTTTATTGATAAGTTAAGTTGATTACAAATTTAATAATATTGAATTTGTTCAATGCTTGTTTTTAGCCGAATTAAAATCTTTATACCAATTGTTCTGTGTTGTTATTTTGAAAACTTTTAATAATTACTCCAAATGCATATGTTATTATATTGAGTGTGTAATATTAAAATTGAAACATAGATAGCTTTTTAAAATTACCTATATATGCCCGTAATCCATAATAGTATCCAGAGTAAATCGAATAGTTCGAAGTTCAAAGCTTAGTTGTTTTTACTTTTTTGTGAATCAAATTGGATTTCTAGCTGTTAACAAGAAACAACTAAATAAAATAAACGGAAAAAAAATAATTACACTTTATATGAAGCCAAATATTGCAATTAAATAAGTTTTTCTTTTTGTTTATTATATATATATCACGTTTTATTTTGATTAAAAGTGCTAAATTTCTTAACCTACCTATAGGTTTGGTTAAATATTATTTTTATTTAATAACGTACTTTTTGTATTTCTTATAAATAATGCATTTATTAATTATATTTATCTTACCGCTTTTTGCACCGCCCGCACTCAAAAGTACTCGAAGTATGTTAGTAAAAGAAATGTTTAATCAAAATACTTCGTACTTCAATTTTCTACGTGACTTAAACTATAAATTATTATTTCGTATATTAAAACGAAAAAATTAATAACATCGGTATTATTGCTTTATATTATACTAAATACATAAAATGTAAGTTCCAATTATAATATATTGTATATGATTTTGTGATTAAAGCGAAATAAAATTGTATTAAACAAAGATGACAATTAAAGTAAAAAATAGTTACTTATGAGATAGGCAGTGAAATATTTGTAGTTGTGTTCAAAAAACATATTACAGTTTTCATAAAAGAAGTTCTTATCGAACACTTGCCTCTATACTGGTTAGTTGCGTTGAGTATTTTATCTATAATATCTTCGAATGTAAGGTAGATTTAATAATTATAAGCTTTAGTAATAATATTAAATTGGCAAATATTTATTTTCGAAATCCATCGTAAGTAGTTCCATTCATAAATCACACATCGATATGTTTCTGAATCACTTACACGAAATAACAACACGTCATAATTATATAATATTAGTATTATAATATTAACAAGCGTCTGTAAGCATAAGACATTGACCATAGTATAGGGGCTCTCGTAAAAAATCATTTCGATTTAAAAGTTTTTGGGACGTCTTTAGTGCATAATTATTATAGAAAAAAAAATCTTTGTTTACTAAAATATTTAAAGATTTATTAGAATAAATTATCGTAAATTTATTATTCACTGTTCACTATGTTGGGTACATTTTTAAATTAATTTTTTACTTACTGAAATTTTTTAATACTTGTGTGTACAAAGTGTGTATTCATGATATACTAAGATACCTACTATATATATTTTGTATACTTGTAAATAACATGTAGGTCACTGCTCTTTTATGTTTGTACACATAAAATATTAAAATTAACTATTTTGTCTCTTGGTTTGATTTATTACGTACACATGAAATTAAAATATTATATTTGCCAATGTGGCCACACGACTACATTACAAGAGTCACAATGTGAATAATAAATTCTCACATCTTTCAAATATTAATGATACATATTGATAATATTATAATAAATTTTATCATACTTAATTCATCAACCATTATATTATTTTAATTATTTATGGTTTTTTATTATTATTATTATTATTATTTTCAACTAATATATATATTTACAATAATTACATATCAATCTCATATGCTTAAATTTCATAGATAGGGGTTATTATGAGTATATTATAGCATATTCGTGTATTTAATTTTTAACGTATAATACTATAATATTTTATTCTATAATTTATTTATTTAACAGTTCTTTAATAAAATCCCCCTAAGTAATCATTATTTAGTAGTTAATGAATTATATAAATGATTTATTCCATGGCACATATACATGAATTTAGTTACTGAATGCTTATATACAGATAGTTTCAGCAGTGAAAGTATTGATAAAAAGTGATGGTTCTATCATATACATAATAATATTTATTATAATAAATTATGAATGTCATATACATCAAATAGCATTGCATGACTTCTGCAAACTATAGTGAAGTGCGCTTTATCTCCGAGTAATTGTAGTAATTTACTCGATCCATATAATTTCGTATGTTTTGGAGTTCAATACTTTTTGGGTGGTGAAAAGAGCTAAATGCATTGAAAAAGTTTTTACGAATAATATTATCATTATTTAGTAGTGTAGTTTGCTGTCTGAATGCGTGGGTTTTGGTAAACCGACGGTGCCATGGTATATATGTGATGCGTAGGATTCAGCCTTTGGCGAATGGCGATTAAACTCGAGTCGACCAGGGTAAAACGAGGTATTATGGTTGCCACGGTTAGCAACAATAATATAGGGATAAAACTGTTCCCTACGGGCTAAAACCACTCATATGTTTTACGTCTGTGCAATCACATGAATTCCCGCGGTGAATTCGATTTGGAATTATGAATTATTTTAATTGTATGTAACCGTCGTCATAGTTTTATTATTATTATATTATTACAAGGTATATCACGGCATATGATAGATAAATTATAATTTATAGTATTATTCGGGAATCGACAACGAAAGGCAAATCATTTTTGAAAAATAATAACTCTTGGTTCAATTTATTTTATCATATTACAATCTTGAAAAATAATTTAAATCTTCCACGCCACACTTGGATCATATTTTATTATACAATTACGTTATTTTTTTATATAGTTTGTAGGCTATAGTCGGATACAAACGTTGTAATTTTTAATTCATTCGTTATTGTTTTCAGTTTTAAATACCGGAGTTTGATTTTAACATTTCTTTGAGCACATTCAAAACTAAAACATATCTGTGTGAAGTATATATCTATATTATTATCCAATTAGCATCAACTCAAACGATGATCATTTGATATTACTGAAAAATTGTGTATTTATCAGCTACCAATCATAGTGGTGTTTCGAAGGTTTTGACGATTAGCGAAATTTTGTCTTTATTAAAATCATGTTATTTTGAATTAAAATAGTTTTCTAAATGTTTTTAAATATATTTAAATATAATACCAATACACAAGAACGTTATTATATAAAAATATATTGTAATGTTTTATGTAAAATCAATAAAACATGCTTAATTAATTATTTAAAATAAAAATAAGTTTTTACAAATTAAAATATATTTTATAATATACAAGTTAAAATATACAGTAGAAAATAATTATCCGAAAATGTATAATATTTTATTTACTGTGTATCCAACTATCTTGTGTAAGTATCAGTTAAAGAACTACTGAAATACTTATGTTTTCATTTAAAAAGTTTAATAATAAAAATATATTAAAAATCGCCATCGTTAGGAAAAACAATACCATCAATAAAAAAAGTCAATACTTGTTTTTTGTTTCAAATTTATTCATAGAACTTTCGCTATAAAAATATATTTTATGAATATAATATCTCACGGATTAAGATTGATTTTTTTAAATGTTGAGCGTCAGATTAATATAAAAAGCGACAGAATGTTTAATTAGTAAATTATTGTATTTAGAATTTTTAGAGTATCAAAATCAAAGAATATAATATCATATGAAAGAAACATTAAAAAATATATTTCTAATTGAATCTCAATTAAAAACGCGTTGCCATATATTATTTCTTTAATTTTTATTCGTAGTTGTTGGTACTTTTTTATATGCTGAGAAAAATTTAAGAAAATTTAAAAATTACATTTTAAAAGTTACATTTAAACTTTGATCTTCAATGTTATAAACTACACCGTAAAACTTTTAAAACTAAAAAAAAAGTATTCTCAAAAATACACTGTAGTATACTAATTTTATTGAAACTTTTTTGTGTAACATAGGTATTAACTAATTATTATTTTATTTAGCATTTAACTGATGACATTTTTAAAAATGAAATCTGTTGTATTCGTGCCGATTTATTCTATCCTAGTTATACGAGATCTGTTTTGATAATATTTATACAATCAATATTATGTATATTGTGTAATATTGTCAAAATATTAAATATATGTTTATGACAAACATTATTTTTTGTAGTACCTATTTATACAATAATTTTATTGTGCCCAAGATCAATGTGTAAGTATGTTACCAATTTACCATAATAATAATTATTAAGTATAATGATGATGACTAAAAAACTAAAAGCGGCACTGTGTATAGGCAATTTAAGTTCACTGCGGCTGTGTACATTATTATTATTTTATAATTATACTGAGAACTGGGATAAAAACATATTATTATTATAATATTGAGTGGACGTTGAAAATAATTTTAAAAAAAACTTCTCTTCGCAACAGATTTGTCAATAAAAATAACGTTTAGTCTAGGTATATAAGAATATATTTAAAATGTATTAAATAAAATTATGATAATATATTGTATTAATAACTATAATAGTCCATAACCAATTGGTTTTTTTTTTATCATATAAGAAACGCTATTGTTTGGACTACAAATCGATTCCAATTTTCTGCATATTTAGTACAGTGAAATATAGACGATCTTTATAGATGTTGGTTAATTAACGGTATGATTTAAAATATTTATTCCAAGTTCATTATTTCGTTCACAGCCCGGGGCTGCTGTGTGGTATAATTACTATCTTTGTATTGTGGAAACAATTACGTCATACTTACATAGGTAATACTCGTCACATATGCTATAATAGATATAAATACATGTGTTTATTAACGCCAAACTTGAGAGCTTTGCGATTCGATGCGTTAAACGGAGTGTTTTAATTGAATGGTGTTAAATTAATTATCAAGTGATGTGTTAAAATTGAAGGAGAAAAATTAATCATATACGTATTAACATTACATTTTTCAGAGCCTTAATTAAGGTTAGTGTGTCCCTGGGTTTTTATTAAATGGGTGCGCCGAATATTTAACCTTTTAAAATAATATAATAAATGTACAATTATTAGTTGTTTGTTTAATTAAACATCTTCTATCGTAATTTGTTGAAAACATATTAAAAAAGTCAAAAATTTTATTCCATTCAACTTAAACTTGATCTGTAAAAAAAAAAATGGTTCACAAACAACTATTTAACTTCATTTCCCCAAGCACAGCCATGTTAGATCATAATATACTATGATCATATTTACTTTTTGTTATTATTTTCATAACAACATGTTTGTACACTTAATACACATTAATTCTAAAGTAATAGTTCTATTACTTATATTATATGGTTATATTTATGGCCATCGATTTTTGGTTTTATCCTTAGAAGCGGCCGTGTGAATAACATCATTTATAAAAATTTATCTTTGCAGTTTGATTCGATAACGGTTGTTTGTTCAACACTCTTTATGTCATTAGTGTCAGAGCTCACTAATCAAATATG
This sequence comes from Aphis craccivora, assembly GCA_009835225.1. Lineage (NCBI taxonomy): Eukaryota > Metazoa > Arthropoda > Insecta > Hemiptera > Aphididae > Aphis > Aphis craccivora. The sequence goes on from VUJU01000863.1 coordinate 74,385, forward strand.
GACATAATACAGGAAATATGTTTTATATACGTTTTTTAATAGTTTATTCATACTTTAATTATGTTTGGTTGAGTCCAAAGGTTGCTATTCTACAAAATATAAAATACTTGCAGCATTTATAGTCACTATTTTGTTTTACGAGCACAAATAAATGTTTCCCGTGAGTTTCTTTTAAGTTCTAATGTATAAAACATATATGTATGTATAACCGTAATAAATTACATTTTTTTTTTAACAATGCAATACACACTACTACCTACTACCTACTAAATACAATTTCCAAAATTCCGGATGACACTGGTTTTCTAGAAAAATTTGATAATTAATAACAAACAACTATTATTTTTAAATTCAATTAAAATTGTACTATTCAAACTTAGGTGACCCAAAATTCAAAAATTTGTGTATAGAAATAAAATATTGACTAGCTGTATTAAAAAAAAAATAATAATAATAATAATTGAAACATTTTTTTTTTTTTACTTAGTAAATTATAAAAGTGATTAGGTTTTAATGATTTAAGTATTAAATATATCTATAGAACTAGATTTTTTATTAAATTATTTTATTTACAAATGGTTTGTAATATCTTCAATACTTACTTTATATGATTAATATAGTAGTTTATTAGATTTATAAATTTTGTATATTATTAAGTATGAATACAAAGATAAAGGTAATTATTCTAAATATTATACCTTGTATACAATTTATTAAAGTTATTCTGCATTTGAAGTATTAATATTTAAAAAGTGCCACAAACTAGAGTATGGCCATCTGTTATTTATATTCTAATGTCAATACAGATTAAAAATACTTTTAACCGCCAAAATAGAAGTAAGTAAAGATTATTTAAATTTTAAACATATAATAATAAAAATATAATGCATATAACAAATTATACATTTTTACTAAGTAATACAAAATTCAAAAGGCCAATGTTGCTCTCAAAAAAATAATTTTTGTACTTTATTTCATTTTTATGTTATTCAGTTTTCAATTATTAAAGTTCTCTTTAAAATAAGATAAACATTTCATAACGTACCAACTCACCATTTTTAATAATACTTTTTGTTTTATATCGTTTATATATGAAACAAAACTTTTGTGCTTACCTTTTTAGTAAAGTATGTTTATTGTTCTCAGTTATTTTTAAATAACAATCATTTATTCAAATAGTTAACTAAAATAAATACATAAATACAGATAAAAAACCAATATAGTTTCTCGCTTCATCAATGACCTAATTATAGAAACAATATCTTAAAAATAACATATTTATTTGGAATCTTAGCTTCCAGTATACCTGCATATATGGTTATTATAGTGTGCACCTAGTTCTTTTCGGTTGGATATTTTTCAGTTCATACCATTCTAAAGAGTATAGTTTAAATATTTTATTCAAATCGAGAGAATTTATTTTTGGTTTTTATAAGGATATTGTAGGATGTACAAAATATGTCTACATGTATGAAATATACGTTGATCCGTCACTGTATACATTATACAAGCCTTTCGCCATCGCGATCGTGATATGACTTTTTGTGTAGAGTAAACGGATATATAATAATATATGTTCCTTCCCTACATACTAAGTGATGACTGGTGTAATACATGGTGCGATATTTTCGTTTACACGAAAATATATAAAAACTTGACCTTTTACGTTGACGGGCAAACGAATTAATCGTAGGACCTATAAAATTTGCGCCAGCTCGGCATCGAGACAAAGCCACATTGATTTTGTGATTTATTATACGCGCACACGTCCATATATATTTTTTCGTTTGTTCAATACAATATTATGGGTCTCGGAATCGCAGTCGCACTGGGGGATTGATTGAAATGTATTACCTTTTTCCGTTGAAGGATCGAGCACAATATATGAGCTATATAAAAATCCTTTATCCGAGTACCAGAATATAATATTTTTTTAATGTGTGTATGTACTTCATAAAATATATAGTGTTAATTATTGAATTATGTACCCGTTACATAAATTTCAGTCATTATCTTATTCTCATAAAATGTATACTAAAAACAATAAGACATACAAAATACATTAATATATAATATATTATAACTTATAAGTATGTATTATGCTTTGTGTTTGCATATATTATTTGACACGGTTGTGAATTAAACAAATTAGATAAACAATATATCTAAAATACTTAATACTTATACATATAATACCTATCTTATTCACTTTTTTTTATACTTGTAACTTAAAGGCAAAACTAAGCTTTTTCTATCAATTTTCTTTCGTCAGTAGTCTTAATTTATTCATTTTTAGATTATACTAAGCTAGATTAGGCATGTGGCCGATGGATATTAATATATTAGTAAATTTATTAGCCTTTAAATTCCAACAATTTAAGTTAAAAGTGTGGCACAGATTACTATTCCACATCGTTTTCTGTCCTAGCGTAAATCACCAAAATTAATTTTTAGATGTGGAGCAATTACAAGTAATAATATTGACACAAAGTACTATCTCTCTTTGAATAACTTATGTATTTACTATAGAAATTCAAATTTAAATTTACCTTCTCTAAATTAAGACCCTAGACAACTTATTAAAAATCTCTCAGTTCTCACAATTTCCAGTAATCCTCGCTTTCATCTTTAAACTCAGTCCACTTATAAGTGTTTGCATGTATTACGTATGCATGGATTATCAAAATATTTTTTTAGATTCTGAACGAAGTGAAGAATGTATTGATTTTACAATGATGTGTGTTTTTTTTTTTTTTTTTGTGTCTGTGTACAGCATAACTAGTCGAAATAATGCTCCAATTTCAAA
>VUJU01000864.1:0-77299 GCA_009835225.1 Aphis craccivora
AATACAAAGTTCCTCATAAGTTATTCTTATAGTGATTAAAAAATTATAAGAATACATAGGCACAATTTTTTTTTATTAGCATTTGAAGTTCAAATATTGACAAAAATCGTCAAAATCATGAATATTATCAAATTATTTTGTAGGTATAATTCATAAAAATATTTTTGGATAAGTATCTAAGAGTTGAAAATTTAATACAAGGTTTTTCATAAGTTTAGCTTACAATAGGTAATTATAAAATAACTTAAATTTTAACGTGTTCAGGCCATTAAAACGTAAACCACCTTTTTTACCAACCACTGAAAATTATATCCTAGGCTGACAAATCATCTTCGTTCAGAATTGTTTTTCGTATACAATGATAATTATCATTGGATTCAAATTTAACCGTCCTACAATATATAGTGATCCACACGACACCTAATGTACAGCAGAGCGGTACCCACTTGCCCGCTTTTTTTAATAATAATTTTACCTAAATTGTATTAGCTTTTTATAATGCAAAGTATAATTATATATTACATTCTTTTATAAATTTAAATACTTTCCAAATATAAATCACATTTTGTATCTCTAAATATTTTAAAATGTTAAATTCTATATGTGATTTGATCATTATGTAATAATTAATAACTTATTTATGTGTGTATTTTAATAGTATATTTGATGGTTAAGCATTCAGTTTCTTGGTATTATTAGTGTTTTAATATACAAATATTGTAATGACGATTAGAATTTTTTGATTTTCTAAAGAAAAAAGCTTTAATTTATTTTTAGTTTGTCAGTCAGACGAAGAATACCATTGAATTGTTCTGTTACTTGGGTTGAAGGGTTTTGTCCTTCCCTGAACTCCCTACCCTTGTGCAATTCGAAATGAAATGTATAGTGTTTGTGTTATATTAAATCCGACGTTTTCAGTCGTTAGAAGAAATATAAAAGCGTTTGACCTACAACATATTTTTTTAAAATCATGAAAAAAAAATTTGGTTTGCAAATATATAATCTTACAAATAAAGATTTAAAACAATATATTTAAATAAAACAATTTAACTTTTTTTTTTTTGCATTTTAATATTATTTTAATTCAGAGAAATTTTAATCCATGATATTTTTGCTTAAAATACTACCAAAATATTTATCGAGTTTATCTTATAAAATATTCACAAACATCTATCTAAGAATTGTTAGATTAATAGATAAATATATAACATTTGCCTCTTTTAAGGTCTCTAAAATAATAGAGTACTTATCTTCATTATTTAATTTTGAATAAAAAAGTTTTTTTTTCTAAAATTAAATTGAAGCTACAATATATTGTATTCATATAATCGTTTCAGTCTCTACATTCTCAAATTATTTTTTCTTAAATTACTTTTATAATAATATTGACTTTTAAAAAATATGAACCTAGAAACATTTATTGATATATAAATTAAAAATATGGGCATTTAATTTAAAATAATTTTTTTAATACCATTTTGTTTATTCTAAAATTGTTCAAACTGATATTTATCAAGTTGATTTAATTACCTACAGTATAAATTATTTACCTCTATTGACTATTTGTTATCACTCAAATAAGTATCGTGGAGACATTACCATCATTTTAAAATTTATGATTTTTAATTATCTATTATTATACTCAAATCTATCTCCCTAATATACAATTTACTGTACACTACCTGTGATGAGTAAAACATCTGAAACAAGCTATAGTAGACTGTAATTATTAAAAGTTTACTTCTAGACAATAATAATTTAAGATAGATTGTCTATCTTGATAATATAAAGTTTTGGAAAATGTACTGCTGAAATAATTGATTTTAACAAAGTTATTTAAATCTTCGCCCAATTAAAAAATTTTCCTTTTTTGTTTTGAGTTATAAAATTATAAATGTTTTGTTTGTCAAATAAAAAATTCGATTATAATGAACAGTTTAACGGTTTGAATACACTAAACCAATGATTTTTTTTTTTTTGTCTTTAAATAGCGTTTCTTAAGTTCAGTTGATCTACAATTACCTTAACCTCGAATTCACCACTAAATTCACTTTAATTTGAATTTGAAATTTAGAAAAACGTAGAAAAAATTCTCCATTTTTTATTTATAATGTGATTCATCTGAATAACGAACCTATACTCTGAGCCATAAAATTAAAAAAATAGTGAACTGCTAATTGATCTAATAATAATATAAAATTAATTCACCTTAATTTCACGATATATTTAAGTATTGTGGATTTAAATATTATATTATACATTATCTTCGTTCAATAATACTTATTTGTTTTTACATTTTGAATCATATAATTTTATTTTTTATGACCTGTCATTATTGTTGACTTATAACATGGTATTACAAGTTTTATGTTTTTATTTTGTTCAATAGCGAGGATTATGGAACCGAAGTAAACCGTACTATGGTCCCTGCGGTCTATTAGTATACGTTTTATTTAAACTGGGCTTGTAAAGCTCTAATGTTGTATTAGGACTCTAATAGCTTAGGATATTCCAAATAATTGCTTTGTATTATGTGAAATTTAAACGATATTGATCGGGAAATAATATTTGTATTAAATTGAATCTAACGATGCCAAAACAAATATAGCGAATTCGTTGTAGGCTATTTGTTATCTATTTTGTGTATTTAATTATACAATAATGCTTATGCACACAGTATTTCGTATTTCGTTTAAATCTAAACGAAACGAAACTGCGTTGCTATATTTTATGTTTATAAATAATTTACGTATTAAATAATCATTTATTTTTCTTCAAGAGTTTGTTTTAAATTATAAATATATTGTATTGAAACAATATTGTTATTTTGTATTACATTTTGTTAAAAAAAAAAAATAATAAATAAAATAAAATACAAAATAAGTAAAGAGACACGTCGTGTTTTCTCTATTAGTACCAAATGTACAGTGCATATAGGACTATAGGATGCTTTTCTTCGGGTGAGTAATTTACAGCCGTAAGTAGCGTACGGAAAGGACCATGAATTCCAATTAAATATTAGTGTTTTTCCTTTTTTATTCAGTCACATTTAAAAAACATTGTGTAAATAGAAGGTATAGTCTTCGTTTTGGATTTCCAAAATTGCTATTTCCCGACAGGTGATACCCCATTCAAAAGAAGATCGACGGTAGCCCATTATGTAAATTCTTTTCAAAATGATCCCGGAAAACACAGAAATACGATTGGCGATTCTTCTTCTTTCATCTTTAGTTTTCATTCCGTATCTCCCATTTTCGCTCTTATTCTATCTTATACTTAAATTTTATATGTATAAAGGTGGTGTATATACGTGCACACCACACAACAAAACGTTTCTCATTCAAATAAAAATAGTGCTATAGGTTTCGATAAAAGTATCCTTTTTTTATTTCCACAAATCGTCTCGGCTATTCATCTCTCAAGGAAATTTGTATACACTGTTTTTCTTCCTGTTTTTTATTTTTTTATTTTTTGTTCTATAAAAGCTTTCTATACGCAATCCATCTTGCGTCTCAAGTGTCATTTTGTGTGGTAGGTAGAGGATGTAAAAATAATATATGTAATTCACTGGTGAATCACTACAAAACTGTTATCAGCTCAGCCTTATACATTATACCGAATCGTGTATCATTCATTCGGAATACACCCATATGTTTAAAACACATTGCATACATGTACAATTCAGATGCTTTGTTATTGGCGTAGAAAATTGTGTTCGGATTTCTGTTAATGGCTTTTTATTATAATTTGTTTTCATTTATTTGAAGTGGATTCTTGTAAATTACTATAATATACGATTTATTTCGGTCGTATATTGTTTTTAAACAAACAACTACTATAAATTATATATTATTATATGTATTTGAATGAAAAAAAAAATGAAGTGATTTAAAAAATATTTAAATTGTGTGCATCTATACATCTATATACTCGTAGAAATACTCAATACTTCGTACAACAAAATATTATGATGAGTTATTGATATAACTACCTAATATGAATTTACATTATACAATAATAACTCATATATATCGATTGTTTTATATTTAGGAACTTATAGTTAGTAGTTAGGTGATATTATTAGATATGTATAGCTATAGTACAAATGATTATAAATACTATCAATATTAATTAATTCAACATACATAGTTATATCGTATAATATTATATATAAATATTTTTAAACTAAAATTTATTTTACTCAGAAATGATTTGTCTTATTAACTTGTTGTACTTATAATCAAATTACATTTTTCTAACAATATCTTATGATTTACAGTATTAAATAGATATTAATATTTTGTATTTATTTGTTATAAGAATCAATTTAATGATTAAAGAAATTATTTTGTTAGTAGATTCTCAGAAAAAAAATACTTTTGTTTATTGACAAACAGCGTATGTGTGTGTAATGTGTATTTTTATAGGTAGGTATTCAATATTTACTTTTGAAAAATTGACTGAATATTGTACATTTTGGATAGATAGAAGAGTAATTGGTTTAGTAGGTTATAACAGTCATTGTTAGATTTCAAAATGCATATTCCTTCTGTTTCAAATTAGAAGGAAATCTTGTCCAGAAAAATCAATATATTATATAAAACAAACTTCAAAAACTATTATAAATTTAATATTATATTTTTATAAAAATACTACAATTCACTAACCACAGTTTTTAATCAAAAATAAAGATTTAATTATTTTTTTAAATATATAATGATTCGTTTAAACATTAAATATATACACGTATATTTAAAAAAAATAAAGTGTGTATAATTTTTAGAAAGTTTGAAAACTTTAAATTTAAATGGGCTACTACAAAATAAATTATTTACCAGCATGCAAGGATGTAAGATAACATTTATCAGTATTATGAGTATATTAATAAATAATAAATAAATCGATAATTTAATTTAATTAATTTTTATTTGTATTGAAATTTGTTTAGTATACAACTATACAAGTTTTAATGTAGGTATGATCCGTATTTTGAATTTAAGGTTTATGAACGTCCTAGATACAATATACAAAGTGTCTAAAACAGTATAGTAAATATCTATATTAACCATGACTATAAAGCTGTAAATTTTTATAAAAACCACTTAAATATAATTACATTAACTTAAATTTTATAATTGAAAAAGTTTTGGAAAAAACTAGAACTCATAATTAGTTCATTTTCACGAAATCCTTAAATTCTATGTTTTAAATTTGGGCCGTTGTTTGCTTTTTAAAAAAATGTTGTTACCTATGTTATTATTATTTGTATGCTAAAAATAATTTGTAATAATAAGCTTTTAATCAAATTTCCAAGTTTTGTATTGGTATAGCGGTTTTAATATTATTAAAAATACAATTATATTTAAAAATATTTCTATGTTGTCACTTTTCAAAATTCTAAGTTAATGTAAACTTCTTTATTTTTATTATTACATCTATTCGTTCAAAAAAAAGTAGATAATAAATTGAATACGCTGTTATTCACTATAACATTTCAAAATATGGAAATTACATTAAAGGAGTATTGAAGAGAAACTTCGAACCCGGTTAAAGATATTTGATACAAGGTATTTTTAGTATATTCTGTTATTCAATAATGATGTATAAACTTCTTCGTTTTTTTTTTTTTTAGCAGACAATTTTTAAAATAAGTTGCAAAATATGGTACCTATATATATATTTTTATTTTTTTATAATATAATATTCAATGGTTTTAAGTTTGTTTTTAAATTTACTTCCAATCGGATAGTTTTTAATACATTTTTCATCACAAATTTTAGACGAATTATCTATTTTATTATTAAAATTCTTTAGTATAATGTAAAGGTGTCTAATAAAAATGAATTATTACTCAATTAATATAAATCATTTATTATCATTTGAAAGAAGTATTATAGCTAAAAGCGTCTCGTGGTCAATCGTTAACATTTACACAATACGGATAAGGACTAATGTACACTGAAGTGAAAGACAACAACTATTTTCTGCATCATTGCTCACCCTCAAAAGATAAATACTATCTTTAAACTGTCCTCAATAAGATTTCCAAGTTTCCAAATTATTTAGACGTGTTATTAATAAAATGGAAGTGTAATACGTTCTGACGTCAATTGATTGTGTAACACAATGTAAAGTAGTATAAAAGCTTGGACGTAAATAGAAGCAAAGTTCTTCACATGTACAAGAAAAAAACCTTTTTGAGTGAGATAAAGCGATTGTCTGCCCATCCACAAAAGAGCTCGTCGTCACATTTTTCCATTTTCTTTTTTTTTTTCCAGTCCAAATATGTCCAATTGGAGGGAATTGTCTTTGATATAATAAATTAATGTCATCAGTTCGAAAGCGGTTTTTCTTTAAATTCTTTTCCGGTGGGACCCGCGATCCGGCGTGGAAAAAAATCTGCCAATATCAAATCTCTATAATTAATTACCATCCATTTGATACTGCCTGTGTTTACGACTTATGCAGTAGGTTGTTATATATATATGTATTTAGTAATCGAGAAAAAGGGAAAAACCATGTTTCAAATAGGGTTTTTTTTTATTATTATTTATGCATATAAATATTAACATTTTATTGAGTTTTATCTCTCATTATTATTCCCGTTCACGTATTTATAGGTAGGTGGGCAAATTGTTCTATAGTACGTTGCATTACATATTATTATGAATCTAATTATACCCATCATTCGTTTGTTTAAAAAAATTAAATTCAAATGAGTTCTTCTCAAGTAGTATTTAATTTGAGAAATATTCAAAGTTTAGTGATTATATTATTATGTATTAAACTGTACTTTTCTAAAAATAACATCTTGATGTTCATTTAATTTGTATTTTATTATTAATGATATCATAATTTGCACATAATTCATGTTTAATAGGTATACAATATATACATAAAATAAATATACTGAATTAACAATCATTAATCAAAAAAATCATTTATGAAGTGTTCACACGTGTTCATTTCTTTCAATTTTATTTTAATTCAAATTGTGTATAATTTCATAAAATAAAAAACCATTTTTCCCCATAAAAAAAAAAAACAAAAAAAAATCGACTCTTGCTGCTTTGTAGCACTGTCCTAATCGCTATATATGCTTACAATTGGATGTGTTCTGTACTTAAACTTTTTTCTACTACAATTTAATTTATATGTATTTTTATTTTTTTTTATTTTTAGACCCATCATTAAAATTCGTGTCGTATTGCTCTCCTGATTTAACCAATGTATTGATTTTCCCACTTCTCCCACGTACGTAGTGGGTTCATAAATCACCAGTCTCGCCGCGTGTACATGTCTGTACGCGAGGACGAATTTATGAATCTGGCCTTTAGATAAACTATAGAAAAACATATAGACTAAATATTTGTAAGGTGGATATTATCAACTTTGCAATGATTGATGGAAACTAAGTTGTTTAAATTTAAATCTATATAGTGTAGGACGTAGGTAAACATTGTATAAATATTATATTACAATTAGTAATTTTATATAAAAGTATTTTAATATTAAATTTTAAATCTAAAATATTTTTATAACTTCAAGTGTCCATGGATATAGTTGGATATAGTGGGCAGTATTATATATATAACTTATGTTTACTTCGCGTTCAAATTGTATTTTATTCAAAATATCACTAGTATAAAATAAATATACTTCATATTTTTTAAATCATTTTTCGTTTTTGATAATTTATTGTTATAATATAGTATATATAAATTTGTAATTTAAAATATTAAAAATAAACATAATACATAGATAGTGAGCAATAGAAATTTATAATTTGAAACAATAAAAGTTAAAATTAGTATTTAATATTTGTTAATATTATTATCATTATTAATGATTTAGTGTATACTTTCATAATGTTACATACATAAAATGTTGTTTAATATATTTTATATATATGTTGTAATTGTTATTTATAAATATATATAAAAAAAAATGAATTATAAGAATTTGGTGGATTTTGGTAGATAGGATAAATTTAGAAAAAAATGATAAAATATTTTTTACCAAAAACTTTGACTTACTCAAATCATTTTCAAAACTGCACTAATTTTGCATTTTCGCTGTCTTTTATGTAACTTGTAGACACTATTGAGACATTTCAAAAATGATTTATATTTAGTTAATTTATTCGGCGTACAATTTTCAATCTATAACAGTCCAGTGTTAAACTTTGTGAGCTTTTCACTGCAACATATATGATTTGTAAAGGGAAAATAAACTTTAAAAAATTATTGTTAAAACTATTGTACCTATATTAATCTCTAAACCATTTATTGTTTGGTACAGCCAGGATGGGCATAAGTCAACATATTATTATTTTGTTACTTAATAGTTAGCGATAGTCAAATAAAAATGTACGACTTTGCAATTTAATTTTTGAAAATGGAATGTGTTAATAACATTTTGATTAAAATTTTAGTTATACATAACATAACCTAAAATCCTAAACATTTATAATTATATAGTTAAATTTATAGAAAATTTTTTTTTTATGTGTTGTTTGTGCAGTATTAATCTTAGTCAAATCTTGCGTAACCAAGCTGGTAGAGATTACGTTGAATATCTTATGCAATCCTCGCCAATTTTGTATCTAAACATTTCTATACCCTATGTACGTACTCCAGATATAAATCATATATATATGATTCGTGTAAATTTAACTATTAATTAAATATTTTTGTGTATCATATTGCCAATGATACTAAGCTAAATATAATAAATACTATCGATTGTATTTTAAACTCACATTATATCTTTTTTTGTTCCTATACACGTGTGTACTCAGATTGCCTATTTATTTTGCCGTGTTACTACAATTATTATTTTTTGTTTTGGATTGAAATGTTTTTTACAATATTGATTTTATTCAGACTGTTTAATGATTATTTTTTTTTTTTAGTTACTCATTGTTTTGAGTTTATAGATATCATTATTTTAATAAGGTTTAGTCATAAAACAATTAGTTACACTCCACTGAAATATTGGTAATTTTTTTTTTTTTTACTGTAGACGTATTTTATGTTTTAAGTTCATTAGTGTTATTTTATTATGTTACTATAGACTTAAAACTTAAAATCATATAAAAACTTCTTAATACCAAAGATATTGTAAACTAATTTTAACTAAAGACATTTACAACAGTTTTTTTTATTGCTATCTTCATTAAAACTTTAATTTTATTAAAATGACTGCATATCCTACTTCTAAACAGTTCACATTATCCATTAAATAATAATCTATGCTGTTATTTTTCGTATACAATTTTTTAAAGCTTAAAGTTAATATCTATGTATGTTTTGAATAAAATAACAAAATCAATATGCATATCATGTACAGTTATTTCGAGTGTTACGATTAAAGTTCCATTGAATGTTAGTTGTTACAAAGGTTGAATAGAAGTATTTTTCAAAATGTTTGTATTTTATATTTTTTTTTCTTTAAAAATACATATCAAACTTGTACCTAAAGCCTGAAGGTATTCAAAAATATACAAGAATACGGGTAATAATTGTATTTTTGACTTCGAATAAACTTCCCTGAGGGTTTATTTTTTGAGAACTTCCTCCTATTAGACCTGCACTTATATTATCATACATAGATGTAAAATAGGGATGGCTATACATTTTAACGATAACACTTAAACGAGTATCTGAAAGTATGCATTTTGATAGTCGATTTAGTTGTTCATATTTTTTCTTTTGGTCGTAAGTTCAATATAATAGTCCAAAATTACAATATAAATAATCAGTTGAAGTTATTGGTGCCTTTGTTTACTATATATACAAATAACTACTTTGCGTTTAACTATTTTTCATAAGTATAATTTATTTTTTTTTCATTTTAGGTATATATATTTGTATACAATTTACTCTAGATAATTATATAACATCTAATACATAAACATTTATTTTGTTCATTATTTTGTTATTATAATTAATTATACAATTGCATAGTAAATTAAGTTTGTGAAATGTTACGAAACAATAAAGAATAACCTCAATATATTAACCATAAATTAAAAACCCGCTGTAATGAAATATCGGAAAAAGTAAATTTAACTTTAAACAATTTTGTCATTCTCGGAGTTTGAAAATAACAAAATTATTAAGTCCATTAAGTATATGCTAATTGCTAATATTTAAACTGTAAATATAAAGCTTATATAGGTATAAAAATATAAGTAATCACATTTTGTATCAAAAAGTAAACCCGTCGATACGGTGTTTCGGTAAAATAATTATGGAGTAATTGTTGTGTGATTTATACCTACTATTATAGTATTATCTCGAGTTATTACGCATTTTTATGAAAGTGTAGAATAATAACGATGCTGCCCTTTGTTTATTATTATGTACAATCTCAATGTATAAAATGTACGCAGTCATATATTATTCAATACCCTTGCTAAACCTCTTAAGATTATTATTATGTTTTAATTGGTTTATCAGTCCCGTACATTGTGCGGAGAAATAACGGTCGCGTGTAGGTTATATAGACCTTTTTATTATAAACAAAACGTTTGCAAAAATGCCTAATTATTCATTTAAATATATTTTCACTTCCATGGGCGTCCCCGAGGGAGACAAGACGGGGTACTTGCTCCCCCTGGAAATTGGAATAATGTTTTTTCCACAGAAATTGATACAATTTCCAATGAAAAATAAGCTTCTAAAAATAGGTCTACCTACCTATGTATTCAGATAAAAAAAAATGTTACCCCTCCCCCTAGAAAAATTTCTGGGGACGCCCATACTCACTGCCCATATTGTATTATATTTATTTTATTTATTATGATCATGGTTCATGACTAGTTAATAGTTTATTACCTATTTATTACATAATTATAACCAATATTTATCCAAACCCGGACTCCAACATTTACAAATTACGATCACATATCCTTAAAGCTGAATCATAATCTTCAATAATTTAATTGCGAATTATTGTTGACGCAGTATCGGCTTTAAAACTTTATAAGTACCACCAAAATATGTTATTACAAAAATGTATATCCTTACCGCGTGATTGCAAATAAAGAAAAATTCTTTTGCTTTACTATTTGATTATCTATCATCATTCGTAGTGAGTGTACATTTTTATATTTTTAAAAATTGTTCAGCTATCGTAATTATTGTTATTAATTTCTTTTTTTCCATACGACCATGCCTATATTTATTATTATATTAGGTACATGATCTAAGTATAAAATAAAATAAAATATAATACAATACTAATTATTTTGTAAATAAAATAGTTAAAATAGTAAATCGCATTACTTCTTTTTTTCTATGGGAAATCAATTATTCGATTAAAAAACAAACCTTTTTTATTATTATTATTATTATCATCATTGTATATATGATATAATAATTTTGTAAACGATTAAAATAAAACTAAGTTTCGCTCAGTTTGTTTGGTTTTATGAAAACATCGCATCAATCAGCGAACACGCAGTCCGGACGCGCAGTAGTTAAAAATAAATATAACATGATTACAATAATATCAAAATCCGCAAAATATCACTATAATCGGCCGATTGATCATTTTCCGTGATTCGTTAATCGCATTAGTATACCATTAAAGTGATTCTGTGATAAAATAATTAAAATCATTTATATCCGTAAACGCACGCACGCTTTATATTGGACTCGCAAACACACCTACATATTGTATTGTTACGATGTATAATATTATTGTTATACATTATAATATATTGTTTTTATGGCACCGAAAACCATATATTCCAAGATTGATGACCTACGTAGGTCCTAATTTTTTTGTGAGTTGTATCACTGCAGGTGGGTATAATGCAGGCACATGGATTTGTACATTGATGATTAGTCATTTGATTATAAAAATCGTGTTCATTTTCGTAAAAGAGGTCCCTTTCGAATGGCCAATTCATACGAGGGTGGTTAGAAAAATAATCTACATAATCAGTTTTAAACCACTGCGGCGTCATTGAATTGTTCAATACCTTCCTTCACGCCTGCTAATAATGTCGTTCATTCGTGTACACGGGTAGCGAGAAAAAAAAACCTATTAAACACGCGTGTATAAGTGCCGCAAAATGTTGTAATAATAATAATAATAATATTATTAATATTATTGCAATCTACAATCGCGTTATTGCGGATGGGTTTTGCCGCGCGCACGCATCATAAAAGTGTCGAAAAGCATCCGGCTTGATAAACCGCGTGTTCCGCGTGTTACCTATACAATATAATATATTATACTCGTTTATATATATTATATTATATATATATATATATATAAATATATTTATGACATTAATATTGTATTTCGTATATAATGTATGCACGCGAGATTTATAGCATCGTATCGTCTTGGCGACGGCGGCGCAAACCTCTTTCCGGCTGCTGTGCGAAGGAGTTCTCTCCACCGTTCGTCGTCACAATCTCGTTTGTGAATATATATATGTTTTACGTCCCTCCGATAAATTAGCCTTCAGGGAATGCCAAGTTTACCCGTACCATAGAGGTGTATATTATATATTTATATATATATATATATATAATAGTAGGTTTCGCGTCGGACACACGCGTCCCATTGTTGTTGTGGCCCCCTCCCCCCTCTCTTTATCATTGTATATGTGTTATATATTATATGTATAATAATAATATATTGTATTATATAGTCTATATATAGCCGCCTGGCTGCAGATAGACGTGAACAACCGCGTCTCTGCCACCCGTCGCTCGCTCGTCCACCGCCGTTGTTATTATTATGCATTTTTCGTCGTGCTTATTTCATCCGCCCTTGTACGTATTTTCCGGTTCATTACCGGTTACGATGGGTCCGGACGTGGTGTGTTTCGTCGGGTTTGGCGTTATGCCCCGTCGTCCGTCGCCGTCGTCGTCTTTGTCATCGTTGCCACCGCCGCGGCAGCCGTTCGCAAAATAAATGATGTGAAAGCGATCGCGCGCGCGTCATACACCCCCTGTAGACGGGGATGAAATTGTTGGCGAAGTGGTGAATGGTGTGGGCACGCCATGCGCGTAAAACATCGTCGGGTGAAGGGGATGACGTGCCGAGGCGGTGGTGAAGGTCTGTGTGTGTGATAAAATTGAGCGGACCTCGTAAATAACACCCCACGTCGCGCTTCGTTAGACCGAGTTTGGTGTCCGTGTAAGCGCGAAAAATTTCGTACACGGACAAACATGATGCCGATTGACCTCGTCGCTCGCACCTATATTATCCACGCTTTTCTATAGTCCCACATTATTGTCCTTAAAAAATAAAAATAGGACCTCCTTATCTGACTTGCACGCTACGCACTCTTTTATTTTCTCCTCCTCAACCTTTCTCGCTGTCTCTCTCTAACTCGGTTTTTGACTCACACTTTCACTCTATCTCCTCTACTTTAATGACCCCTTAATGTATCTCTCAGATCCTTTGTAGAATCTTCGATTTCTATTGTGTGGTTTTAGCTTGCCAGTGCTTTTTTTTTTATCAAAAGACATACCTTTTTTAATTGGTCGTCCAAAAAGGTTATTTAAACGTCAAACGAGATTTCACAACGTCTTACGGAACAAATTAATCGTCGTTATCTGTTTTTTTCTTTTTTTTTTTTATTCTGTTAGTCTCTCGTTTTCACTCTTCATCTCTCAGAAAACAATTGCGAACGGTATCATGAGGATTTAACATTTTCAATAATACGAGTATTCTAACGTTAAAATCTATCGACTTAATCACAAACTATGTTTGTATTTGAAGAAAACAAGTTTAACTGTCCAAACGACCAAATAATAATATTTGAATGACCAAGAAATAATAATATCTATCATAATGACTTACAAATAGACGCTATAAGTTTTTTTTGCAATTGAAAATAAATATTTGCTCAGTGTAGTTGAATAACGGAAAAAAATAAAGTCTCTTTATTCTTTAATGTCTATACAGTTTATTAATGTATTTCCGTGCAATGATGTGTTTATTTAATGAATATAATAACGACATGTGGATATAACCGAATTGTTGTCAAGCTCGTTTACTTAAATTAACGTACGTTTTGCATACCATTGTATATTATTTAATTTTTTGTTGTATATAAAATGCGATTTAGTCCTTAACAACTTTTTGTTGTATACACTTTGATGTTCATATTATGCGTAGTGAAAATTTCTTCTCGACATTTAACTCTATCTATTATACGTATACACAAAAATGTACAGTTGCCAGAGCAGTTAATTGAAATAAGTATACGCTTTATTTTGAATAAGCATGAATAAGTAATGTGAAACCTATAGAAAATCGTGATATGCGCCATCACGACGTTATACTATTATAAAAAGCTCTTTATTTATTATTGTATAATTTGTTTTCCGTTAATATAAATTACTAGGTAATAGCTATATTTAATAAATTGTATGCAGTATTCAGCTACACACGTGTCTCATATTTCATATTTCACGATCTCTGTCTTTTTGTGCGTTTGGAGATAAAGTAAGATCTAAAGCAAATAAAATATTTTGAAGAGAGAATAACCAGCGAGTTTAAGATATAAAAAAAAGTTTGAAAATTGGTGGTAATTTTGAAGGGTCGAAAGGAGAGCAATCGATTTATCCTAATAAACAATCCACTTGCGCGGCACTGTGCGATACTATAGCACCATGAGTGTGTGTGTGTGTGTGTGTGTGTGTGTGTGTGTGTGTGTGTNGTTTTCTCCCCTCTCACTCTTATCTGTTGTTTGAAAATTTCAATTCGTCTATAGGAAGTCTTTACTAGTCTCTCGCCTAAAGTCCTTTTGTATGGGTACCGTACATGTATATATTGTACTACTTAAACTTTCCATGCTTTTCCGTCATTTTAACTTCCTTGACTTTTCTTAGATTTGTTTAGGTATCTTCACATTACCACTGCATAATAGAGTCTTGAAAAGACTAATTTTACGATGACATATGTATAAAAAAAAATTTCCAGTCGCGTTAGACGAATGGGAAGTAAAAATGGATTCGTCTCGTATATAAACGTATAACTTATATAAATGTATACTAGGTATACATTTTGGTCGTTTCATATAAAGATTACCTATGCATTTAAAGAATCTTATTATCACATATTATATAATAAATTGTATACATTACTGAAAGTTGGGTTTTCTTATCAAAAGATATCCATTTATATATTTATCATTTAGTTAGAGCAATATTTTGAAATTCGTTATTCTGCTTTTATCAATGATAACACAATACGTCAACATACCTACTCTAAAGAAAATAGTCATCCGTTTTCCCGACATTTTACATTTAACATATAAACAAATCAGATACCCATCTTGTTATGTATATATGTAATATTTTCTTATGGAATTAACTGGTATACTGTCATATTTATACGCATAAAAACTATTTTCGTATCATATCTATATTTTTATAATATTGCAGTATATATCGCTCTAAAATGTAAAAAAAATATATAATACTGCGTGCAACAGTATAAATTATACTTTGTTATAAAATTATTAAGTATTTTTAAATACACATATATATTACTTGTATGTATTATTAATTATTGTAATAATAAATGCTAGTAGAATGAAATATTAATTTTAATTAATTTGACAAAATTTTAATTTCTTAATAGGTAACACATCTGTAAGTAAAAAATGTACAATAATACTACTAGCTGTTACTTCAAATTACTTGTAAATACTAAATCATTAGTAAATTAATTTATTATTAGCTAATTAACTAATAATTAAATTTGTGTTACTAATTTTTATCAATGGCTAATGAGAATGTCAGAAAACTTTTGAAAAACTTTTTACTTCATTTCATTTAGTTTTTGATTATATTTTGTTAATATACTCTTCGTTTGCCATTCAACATAATATTCTATATTTGTCAGAAATATCTGAAGTACATAACCATAGTATTATACACTTTACCGTGTATAGTTAGTTTTTACTTTGATACATTTTAGTTTATACAAAACTATCTTATTTTGACCATATTTCATTTCGAGTCCCAAGTTTACCGCCTTGATATGATTTGAATAGTAACTTCACGGTCTAACATGTTAAGATGTACACTGTGCACAATGCACATACGTACACATACATTTTTTAATTAATCATTGTTGCATATCTCGATATTTAAAATACATAATATTGAATGTTTTTATTGTAAAATAACAGAAAAGTAAATAAATGATGCGTCATATCACTTGTTCGTTCAATATGGAATACACGTGTGAATTCGTATAAAACATTATAATAGTATTTTTATCTTGTTTTGTTATTACATATTCATTCTTAAATATTACTGCAGCAGTGCTGTTATTGCATACCGTATACTCGAGTTGATCTTACGTGAGATTGGCGATACCGGATACAATGTTCGTCTGTGTAAAAAAACATTACTATTCTTAGAATATTATGTCTGGAATCATAATGTTAACCATAAATTTAATTTTTGAGAGTAGTGGGATAAAGTGATGATCCGTGTTTGTTATGCCATCTGCAGTACTCATCGCAGTACACAGCTCCCGTCCTTCGAGCCCTAAAAACCTGTTCGCGTTTTCTGATATTTAATTATTTCAGAGATAATGCAGAATCTTCCACCAACAGGACACTCTTTACATCGAATGAAATTTCGGATTTAACTACGTAGTCCCCAAGTATATTACATTCCTGGTGGAAAAACTCACCGCCACCGCGTCGCGACATCAGTCTACGGGTCATTTGTATGCGATGGTTTTCGATCAGTCGTTTCGGCTGGCCAAAAGTATCGATTGCATATATACATACAGTATACCTATGCTATTATTATTATGATTATTATTATTACGTACTAGTAACAGTATCGTATTACATTATTTTTATCCGTGGTCTAATGGGTAGAGTAAATCATTATTTTGATGTATTTTATTTTCGGTCTTTTATGTGTATACCATGTTTTTATTCGATGCGTTTTTACAATTCGTTCTCCGATAAAATTTAACAATTATTGGAAGCATAGCATGTGCATTATAACGATAATAAATCATTTAACTCCATAAATGCAGTATATATATATATATGATCGATCAATTATCTCAACTATTTTCTTTTCAACAATTATATAACAAAGTAGGTACTTATAGTTTTTATATTTACCCAGAACTTCTTTACTGCAGTCCATTGTGCTTCCTCCAACGGTGAATTTTATGGTATATTATGATATGTATACATTACCTATTAAAAATTGTCGTAGGTACCTATACTTATCTATATATATATATATATATATATATATATAAATATAAACACACACATACACATATGTACGCACACTAATAGTCGACCGTTTAATGATTATATTTTCCACAACAATTATCCACCGAAACGTATTTACACTCCACCGAAACAAATTTGCATTTGTATTTCTCTTTTGATATTTTTCCTTTTTCTAATCGTTTTATATTAGTATAGGTATTCTCTTGTACGCATACACGACCTTTGTAAATGTGTTATATTTTATGCGTATTATTTGATTCTCGCAAGTCACGACTAGGTTGACCTGGAATCTGCTCTCGTCTCTCTAGTTATTGTTGTACCTACAACAACTCAAAATATAATAATTATTATTATAATTCGACGACCACCTGCGACTCCGCAATTGTACGGTCTACAAACATAATTCGCAACCCAGTTGACGCGAGTGCGTATATTATATTATGCATGCAAAGTTGTCGACCTATTTTTTCACTCGTGCTACGTCCAGCAAAATTTAAAATTATAAAACTTCATGATAGTACGTTAATACGTAATATTAAGTGTAAATCAGTCGAGCAGAGTACGTACTTTATTGACGGAAGTAAAGATGTGTTTCATGCGTTGAGTCTATTTCTGTATCTGTTTCTTTCTCTGTCAATACATTTCCATACAAATTTTTCTATGTGCGCTTTTCTTGGGAAACTATTTTTTCGTTTTCCGAGAAAAAAAAAAGAATAATATAGCGTGTACACGCCAACGACTTCATTCTGACGTTTTGTCAAACATCGAGTATTTCAAAATGGTATTTTACTTTTCTCATCCCTTCACCACACTCACAACAAACGAATAATATTCATCGAATTTGTATGGATGTTGCACGTTTTGAATTTTATTGTTCATCTCTTTCCGCTAGGAGTATTTTTTTCGTATAAAGTTCTATTATTTTTATTGTAAAATTATTTACATTTATTGACTTAGAAATATTTAAAAAATTTACTCTAAGCATACATAAATGACAATTTAGTTTCTTTTATTTATCATTAATTTCACAACAATAGATTAAATCTCAATTGAAAATTTTAATTTTTAAAATTATTATTGATTTAAAGTTGAAAGAAAGTATTTCAATAAGTGCTAATTGTAATATTGTGTATTACTTACACTTTCAACGTAACCCGTATTCTCACGAATTTTAAATTTATATTTTAATATTTATAAATTTAAAAATAACAATGACGGCTTGCAGCTGTCTGAAGCATTTATTCATCCTTTAACTTTCCTATTATGATGTATTGAATTATTTAAAAACAAATAAGAACAAATTTGATGTACCTATACAGTTTGAATAACGTTATTTTAAGTCTTAAACTGCAGATACATTAATAATATATCAATTCATTTGGATTTGGTTTTATAAGCATTTATGTTAATTTGTTTATTGTTATGCTAAATCTTATAAAGTTAAAGCGAACCATTATTTGTTATAGAAATATTACACAATGATAAATTATATTTTAATATATCTTGGTGTTATGTATTTTATACAATTTTTGAAAATTTTTATCGAATTAATGTTTTTAAAACTGTTAATATACAATAAAAAATATCTTTGTTAATCAGATGAATACATAATAATTATTAATGTTTTTCTGCTTTATAGCTTTATCATTATATTTTGTTTAACAAATGTGGTTTGTCCATCCTATTTTATTTCAATAAATTTATTGTCATTGTTAAAACTAAATTATTCAATTCTCTATTATAACATTTAAACTATAATGTAACTGAAACAAAGATCTCCTAAAATAATTGCTCATGAACAAACGTATTAGTCATTATTATAATTTAACCATACTATCACTTCTTCTCCATAAATAATTAACTAAAGCTAGAAGTTACTCTAATGAATGGGTGTCATTCTCATACTACTAATTTATTCAATTCATATAAATAATCTAACAGCCTATATAAGTACGCGAATTATTCATTTAAACGTTATTGATTGTTTATTATAAATTTATTAAAATGAATGTTTAACATTATTCTTATTAATTTTCGAAAATTATTTTCTTTAATTTTAAATAAATTCTAATTGTTCTTAGTTTATGATAATATGTTTGTAACACAACATAGTCAATAGAATCATTCTAATTGAAATTCAAATTTTTTATTTTAATAAGTTGGAAAGAACAAAGACCGTTTGTTTTGATGTATATATATATATATTATATCTAATATCATCTGTTTATTTATACTTTCTGTTTTCTCTGTGATAAACCTTAAATCCCATTATACCCCTTTATATTATTTTTATTTTTCTGTTTTAGAAATTTTTTAATAATTCAAATATACCATCAACTAATTCATTATTTAATCCACAGTAATACATTCACGTGAACATCAATAAAGAATAGTAATAAAAAGATATAACGACTATATAAATATGCAGTAGGTAAAAAATCATAAAGTATTCAACTATTTTACTTGAATACGTTTTTAAAAAAAGGATTCATCTGTTTTTCTTTTTAAGATATTTCATAATCTCCATCAGTAAATAACTTAAAATACAGTTCGCACGAACGAGTGTCGTTTTTCAGGCGAAATAAATGTTCGTTTTCGCCACTACTGTAATATACTTTCGTCCTTTTACTTAGCATGTTTACAGTATTATTAAAATAAAATGTATTTGATATTGAATTCATTCTTTATTTTATTTTGAAATAATGATTGTCACTATACATGGCATAATGATTAAATGTTTATTTTACGATTTTTTAGGTGCATTGGGTTCAACAACAACATGAAAAGAAAAGGCGGAAACGGGATTTTCCTGGACCTAATTTACCGGCCACTGTATTTGCTGGTTCCACAGATTTCTATCAGCAACAGACATCAGGTGGACCATTATCACAACTTACACAAGGACAAGCATTCAGGCGTCTTGGTAATTCTGTCCATAATGTATTTCCGGATCCTCTATTTAAAGAACAATGGTACCTGGTAAGTATTATAAAATAAACTTAGAATATAAGTATAATTTTAATATTATTTGTGAACACGTTTTAACAATTTATCATATGAAAGTTTTCCGTATTAATTTATCGTAATCAAATAAGTGAAAGTTAATAATAATTAAGTCTATGTTATAAATCTATAAAACAAAAAAATAGTTCATAAAAGTTTATGATTTTTACATAGTAGAATTATTAATAAATATGCAGTAGAAAAATTATCTTCCTTTTTCTAAAGGAAGCATTAAATATTTACCTTTTATTTTTCATTGAAAAAAACTATAAATACTATTATTCAATTTTTCGAATTAAATTGATAAAAATTTCAAATATTAATAATATTGAAAAATATTTGTTCGATAATGGCACTCGTTGGAACATGTGATTTTTCAATGAATTGAAAAAAAAAAATAATAATAAAAATAATAAAAACGAGATAATAATTGAAAGACGCAAACATATAGGATCAATAGCTCAATAACAGATTTAACGTCCGATTGGTTAAAGCTCTCAAGGTAATTCGACTAACCTAGCTGTATCCAGTGTAAGTCGATAAAAAGAGCTTACATTTAAAATATATATATTTATAGACCACACACGAGACTGGATGTTGATCACTGGTCTCATCAGTCATCTCTACGGAAGCCAGTTATATTATTCTTACTAATTTCAATGATGATAAATCATTCCTTTAGATAAAAACCCTTCTAGCTTGGTTAATAGTATTAACAGGATATTTCTAAATATTTAATGTCCGTTAAAAAAAAAAAAAAAAAAACTGTTAAATATGATTATTATTTATTAATATATATGTATTACTATATGCTAAGTATCTATAACATGTATAAATTAAATATTATTTAATAGTTATATAGATACTCAAAGGTAATTAACACTTACATGAACTATAGTATATATGTATACATTGAGTTTATTTCTAGATTAATTTGTTGAATATTTATATTTTTAATAAATTAAGAATCATAAATTATATTTATTTACAGACTATCGCAGACATTTTTTCAAGGGGGAGAGGATATTTAAAATATTTATTTATTAGAATAGATACTATGGAGGTTTTGATAACATTATTAGTAGATGATACAAAATTAACATATCTCATAATAAATATAATAAATGTAATTACCTAATTAACAGAAACAAAATAAAACAAAATTAATTGAAATTATATATACAATTTACATTAAAATTAGTTGAACAGAGAATATAAATACCTTTGTTGAATATTACAATATGCGTTAAAGAAATGGCCTAGTCACAAAAAAACTGTACATTGTTATTGACTTTCTATATCATTCTAATTAGAAGATAATTTTTTTCAAAATTATTACGATTTAAATATTTGATGATGTATCATGAATAATTTTAAGTCAGAGGTAAATACACCATCACGACCATCTTTGAGTGTCTGCTATGATTCATCAAATTTATTTTATGTCATTATGTGTAAAAATGTAATTGAACATTTTAATTAAAATTTGTTTACTAAGAATATAGAATATTATATAGACTGTATAACTATAGAATATTTATTCTATATCTGAAGAGAATAATAATAATAAAAAAAATCGTATTAGCTTAGTAGTTTATAACGAAAATGAAAGTATAATATAAATTCTACTCTAAATTATGTTTCAATTATTTTATCCATAATCATATGCATTTAAAAATGTACATCTAAATGTTATGAATATTTAAGAAAAGTAAATTAATTGCATACATTTATTCTCATCAATGATTTTTCAAGTGAACTTTAAAAAAAAATATGAATGTTAAGAAGAAAATATTTGGGCTGATAATTAATTTAATAAATGTTATACTTAAATTTTATTATAAAATGTTCTAAAATTAGTGACAAATTATTATATATATTTTTCAAAAAAGTTTAGAATTCATTAATTATTTCCTTTTAAAAATAATTAGTATTATAACTTAATGAGTTGTCCATTAACTACAATATTTTTTAACGAATATAATAGTTGTTTTTGATTAAAATATATCTTTATACTCAAATATAGCACAAACGGTTTGTTGTATAATTTTAAGAAAACTCCATTAAAAGTTTGAAAAAGAAACTATTTTTACCAACTGTTTTTACTACTGTGTTCCACATCTTTTATTACTTTTCTAAATTAATATCTGAGAATTCTTCCATTTAATTTCAAATAATTATATTATTATTTTTCTTTTAAACATTACACTAAAAAAACAAAAATCGAGTTACACGTCCTACGCGGAAAAAATGCGTTTGCTGCTTTCTTTTTGCATTGTGTATAACGTTTGTACAATTCTTCTTTTTTGTATACATTATGCTATAATTTTTTAATAAATTAAACTCCATGTAAAACAATTTGAGCAATGAAAAATGTAATATCATTACGAGTGTGGCCCTGCTAAACTTAGTAAGCCTACATATTATTTTCTATGTTAACTTCAAACCTCATATACGTAAATTTGTATACACTGCAGCCAATTATATATAGTGCCCTCCGCTATATTTGTATTAATGTTAAACAATTATTTGATTATGAAGAACTTAGAACATATATAATGTATATAAATCTCACGATTTACATATAGGTTTATATCAGTTCAGACTTTTTGTAAAGAAATATTAAGGTTTTCTTTATTGCCTACCTACATTTATTATTGATGATTTTTCACTTTCTAGTAATAGTTTGTATCCATTTAGTTATTTTATAACATTTAAAAAAATATCGCTATAATCTAAAAATATTATAAAATCTATGCTCGCATTAAGAATACTTTTCGCTGAATAAACAAATAGTAAATACCTTTACATTACTCACAATATTTATTGTTGTACAATATTTTTTGTTTTAAAAAAAAAAATAATAATACTATAAAAAATTATGAAAAACATTGAAACGCTGTTTTTTATGTACTCCTGACTCCTGTTGGTATGACAACTGTAGTCTGTACCCTGACTCATCTGTCATGTACATCTGTCAATTTACCCATTTCAAATCTTTAGATACTTAAACTCTTGTATTATAAATTAATAATAATTTTATTTTTCTTTCAGAATGGTGGTGCTCTGGACGGTTTCGACATGAATATGGGTCCGGCTTGGCAAAAAGGGTATACTGGCAAAAACGTTGTCGTCTCAATACTTGACGACGGTATACAGACCAATCATCCCGATTTGGCACACAATTACGTGAGCAAACACTATGATAATAATAATAATCATAAGAGGAGTAACATACGTGTCCGTATTTTCCTTTTCCCTCTTATTACAGTATTTTTTCCCCTTTTCTTTCTCGAACTGATAGAGCACTAAACATACCACGTTTTTCCATCCCCTAATGAGGGTGTGCATTTCGTTTCCCGTCCGAATCAGCCGACAACGATGACGACGCTGCGGAATCGTATTAGTATCCGATTTGCACGAAGCAAACAAATTGCTTTCTTCCCCCCTCTCCTATCACTCACCTCCTAACAGGCTGTCACACACCAAAACATCGACGGTACGCATTGTAAACTGGGATTTCAGCGTTTTCGGACCCATTTGACGATTTCATATTCAGTGTTCGCAGAAAAGTGCTGTAGTGCGCACCGCTTTTTGCGACAATGAGAAAAACGAAAACCTGGACGAGTGGGATATAACGTAGAATAGGAGGTGGGGAGGAATATAGTAAAAGGAAATGTGATTTGTAACTCTTGTATTCCTCCTTCATTGCTACCGCCACCACATATATAACCACTCGCCACCGATTCGATATCGCACTCTCCCCTTTCCTACAGAACAAACCGTGTCATGAATTTGTTGACTCAATAAAGTAGTCGCGAACATTTTCGATGCGAGCATAAGTGTTTGGGGAATTAATGCTGGGGCGTTATACCGTGGGTGTGGAATAGCTGTATCGATTGCTTTTAGTTATTCATCGTAGTTGGCATTGTTATCCTATTGTTATTTTTTTAGAACTATTCTTTCCAATATTAGTTGAATTATTGATTCGACTACTAAATTTCTGCCGTTCCACTATTAAATACATAATGTAAATAGATAGATGACCTAAGAAATAATTACATAAGATTAAAAAAAATACTCGTTGTCATGATATGTTACAAAATAATTTAAGAGAGATAACATTTTTTTTTTAATGTTATTGTTATCATTTATTCTATTGTTTATCATTAAAAACTAAAATAATTAAATTCTATCTATAGGTATTATGAAATATGCACGATACATAATACCTTAGAGAATATTTAGTAGATTTTAAACTTTTCAGGTACCTATACAAATTATAAATGTACAAATTTAATGCACATTATACAAAACGTGGGTGAGCTTCCAAACAGTATTAGTGTAAAGCCATAAATAATAAATATAATGTACTAATGTAACTTTTCATGTTTTACTAAGTATCAGAGTATATAATATTTATATTATTATACTTATAAAATTGAATGTATGTACAAATTATAGGGCTTAAGATATAAAACATAAAAACCTTAATCATTATAAAATATCTTAAATTAATTACCTTTAAAACACTCAATAAACAATTATACTTATTTATGAAATAACTACTAGTATATTTAAATGGATTTTATTCATTTCATACTTCTGATATTGATTTTATATTTATTACATACATTTCAAACATTTACTAATTTCATAATTTGACATATCCATTATACAAATTAATAATTTAGTCAAACGTTTCATATATCATAATATACGTTTATACTAGGTATAAAATTCTATCAATATTTATAGTTAATATCGTTGCTTGTTTGTTTTAAAGAGTAAAATTTTACTGAAGATAAAATAATTGCATAGCACTAAGCATTATAATCAATATATTTTTTATAGTGATTTAAATTATAAATAAATTGAATTAATATGGGAATTAAAATATTTTTTGACATGATTATGATAAAATTTATTGTAAATAATGAAGTTTTATCAGATATCTTATTTAAATTAAATTCTTTTACTTTTAGAAATTCGCTGGAGAATCTCACACGTGCAAAGTGGGTTTATTTTGATATTAAAATATAATAACCGTGTAGTCTGAAGTAAAATCTGCATAAGGTTTTACATGTGTGTTGAAGTGTATTAAAGTTTAGTCACCTTTAAAAGCCTTGGGCGTTTCAAAGATTTTCACGAAGTCGTTGCTCATAGATGTATAGAGTGTGAATGACGCATTTGTAAAGGTTAATATGCAAACTGTTTAATAAAACTTTGATAATGGAATTTGGCTAAGCAGCTAGTGATGAGCACGTACCTATATAATGTGAGCTTATATAATTTTTATCGAACAATGATGAAGATTCTCATTGCACAAATTTGAAATAAATAAGCTTGGTGTGTAAATTATAAAATGATTTGTTGGTTTAGAAAAAAGTCGTTGTTGTCAAAATAAGAAATATACTCGTAATTTTATTGTGAAAGAATTTTAATGTTTATGTATTGCACGTAATTGTCGACTTTCCGGGCTTATTTAAATATTACTTTTTTTGTTCAATTTGACATTTATAAGTACACATACAATAATTGGCGTAGCATTATACAATTTAATATATTTTGTGCTTTTTTGTTATTACATAAAATATAAATATTATATTATAAGATACACACATCCCATTTAATATTCGTATATTTTCCTTTGACAATTGCTTATACATTTTTTAATGATTTCCAATATTAGCTGCTTACGTAATTTTAACCAACAACTTGTATTATAACACAAAAATATACACGTGGATGACTTAACTACTTTACTCTAATAATTACATCTGAATAATATGTATAATAATGTATATAATAATTTTACGTTCCTATATATATATATATTTTCATTTCTATATTATTAATTTTAAATGTCTTTAACAACATTTGAAAGAATAATTCACGTTATTTAAAATGTTGTAGAGCTATATCTAGTAAATCAACATTTTGTCTTTTATCGTGTATACAAATTATACAACATTAATGATATCGTTTTTGGTGCTCCAAAAGATACTTTATTACGTGCTTGGGTTTAATTTGGTATTAAAGTATATAATAACGCACATGTACTATATTATATACTATTATACTATACCATGGTGAGTTCTACTCTCAAATGACCATATGATAATAAAGTACGATATTATATAATATATAATACCCATAGAAACCAATATTGGTGTAAATACCATGTCTGATTTTTTTTTATATAAATTTAATTCCTTATAAATTCAATTAGAATAAAAACCGCGCCACATTCAACTTTTCCCTGCGATCAGTGAATACATTAAAACACAAATTATATTTTTATTTACTTAAAGTTTCTACCAGATATTCCATCTTCTTATACGTTATTAACATTTTGTATATGTGAGTATTGAAATATTTCGGGCAATCCTTGTTTTTGATTAAAATTATGAGTTTGATCCTTAACGGGTTTGTTTGTATTACTTTACAATTTTACATCATTAATTTTATTCCTACATGTTTACATAATATAGCTATCGAGATATATTGCTCGTAGTTATGCAGGAAAGAGGTGAAAACATTTTCGGTCGTGCTAATGAATGATATTACAGGATTATATTTGCATCTCTTTATATTATTACGAATAACATAAAAATTATGTTTTCGACAAATTTAGTAGATACGGGTTTTTTCGTCTATTGAATAGATATGAATATTGTTTTTTAATTTAAGCTATATCATCACCATCGACTACTTGAAAATAAATTATTGATTGACTGCCGCCTATAAACAGAGAGAGTAAACTCGACAATATTAAGACAATAAGCATGTATACTTATATTATGCGTATATATAAAAAAAGTATTTCGGGGCTAAGGTGCTTTTTATAACCAATATAGTCTATGAGACCATATTGGAATGTAAACAGTTTTTTTAAATTTCTTACTAAAAACTTATCCCTTGAAAATGTCAAAAACAGCAACTTTGTGTACACTCAAAGTTTTACAAACTCGTGTTTTTTCAAGTCGTGTTTAAGACTGTATAATATATAGTATACATCCAGACCTAAATGGCTTATTTGGTATCTAATTAATAGCTAATGTTTTGCTTGAGAAAAATTTTGATTAAACAATAAATTTGAGTTCTTATAATTTTTATTTTATTAAATATTTCTATACTTTAGGTATCTTATATTTATTTGTTAAAATAAAGTGTTCAAAAACATAATAAAGCGAATCTTTAGTTTTATTATATGTAGGTAGGTACTTATATTGAAATCTTAGTCTATAGAAATCTTTTTTCGTAATTTAAATACATTTTAAGTTCATAAGATTTCCGTCCCTAATAAATAAAGTATTTTAATTTTTCTTTTGTTTTAATAAAAAATAAAATGCTTTGACAAGTTTTAAATTTAATATTCTTTTATTTTTTTCCTGAGCCGTTCGAATAGACCATTTAAAATACCATATCGAGGAAAAATATTGTTTTCTATTGTAGGATTAAAGAATGTAAGTTACAACGCAGATCATAAAATTCATTACTTACTTATTATTACTACTATTTATATATTTATGGTATGAATTATATCTGCATAACATTTTGAGTATAATTAAATAAACATTTATATCTTTATTTATACTTTTATTTTAACTTAAATGTTTTAAATTTAATTTGATTTGCGTCTGAACAAATCTTTAAACATTTAAACAATTATTTATATTCTGTAATTCTGTACGCCTGGTCTTGTGATTAATTTATGTTTTATATTTGATATATAATATGTTTTACATACATCATATTATACTTGTATGTGGATAATGTAATATACATTATACATTCATTTTTATGATAAGATGTTCATATAGAAATATATTCTATGAATTATAAAATAATGTTTTTATCATACTCTTGAATAGTTACCAGCAATGTCGAGCAATCTACCTATATACTTCATCGTTTAATGATTTGAGTTTCTTGTTAACTCCAAATACCGTGTATTGATTTTAGTTTACATTTAATATAATATATATATATATATTTAATGTTTACAATAATAGTGCAATTTTATCATGATTTTACGTTTAAAATGTGTTGAATTTGTTTATGCAGGACCCAAGCGCTAGCACCGATATAAACGACAATGATGATGACCCTATGCCTCGGGACAATGGCGACAACAAGCACGGTACGAGGTGCGCCGGTGAAGTAGCTGCTATCGCATTTAACCAGTATTGCGGTATCGGCGTGGCATATAACGCCAGTATTGGAGGTACAGTAATAATCTAAAAATACAAACATATAATTGAACCTAAAATATCAATGAATTTTTTTTTTTTGAATAATACTGGAACTATCCATCAAAATTAAAATATTAAGTATTAATACTTAAATAAAAATTATATGTAATCGATAGTAGATAAGTACATAAAAATATATCATTTCATTAAAGAAAAAAAATTAACATACTGTACTCCGTACGCCGATAGGATTTGGTTGCTCTAAAACTAGCAAAACGCATTTTACTCTGCCGCGACTGCCTATAATTCTCTACGCTCCAGTCGTATACACACAGTATCCACAATCCACATTCTCTCAGCAAACGGACTATAATAATATTTTATTTACTACAATAACTATATGTATATTACGTATTATAAATAAATTCTAAAAAATACATGTATAATGTATATTTATGCTTTTATAGGAGTAAGGATGTTAGATGGTACAGTAAATGATGCTGTTGAAGCTCGTGCATTGGGTTTAAACATCAATCATATAGACATATACAGTGCTTCTTGGGGTCCAGAAGACGATGGTAAGACTGTTGATGGACCTGGTCCATTGGCAAGACGAGCATTTATTTATGGAGTGACTTCGGTAAGTTGTATTTGTTATTATACCAGTTACATTTTGAACTATATTTGTTTGAACCTTATTACATTTTGGTAAAACAACTGCAATTCATTTATTTTAATTAATTTAACAGTTTAATAGTAGTATGATTCACATAGAATGAACAAATATGGTTACTAATTTTCAACATGACTGACTCAATGAACTACAATCGTTTACTCATTAAAAAATGTGACATTTATTTTTTTATTTAATTGAAAATTAGTTAGTTTAGGTGATGTGCAAAACGAATAAAATAACAGCTTCTCTACAATTTAATTTTAATTATTTTATTATATAAAATGTACAATTCAACAATTAATAATATAAATCGCAAGGCCTCGAACTTATACCATGAACCTGTTAATACCATTCTTATCGATACGTGAATATTAATTTTAAGTTATATACTATGTTAGTATGTTTATATCAACCTATTGATACTAAATACTAATAATAACATAAATATAATATAACATTAACTAAATTTATAAATAGATGCTGATTCATCATCCGCCTCATCTATACTCAAAATCGATTTTTCGTATTTAATTAACGTTGAATTCTAATTCAAATTTAACACTTCTAATACAGTTACTCTATGCACTCAAATCCTATTATACATTATATATGCATACACTATGTTTTCTGGTTTTTTTTTAGTTGGTTATTTCTTAACGAAAAAATTACTGACCTAGTGTGTATAAAATGTAGGCATATAATACATGACATATTGACATTTATTATCCTCTTCTGTAAATACTCTATTTTCGGATATTGTGTAGCGTTGGACAAATAACTTCATGTTACATTATCTGTTTATTGAAAATCCGTTATAATTGGCACTTTGGGATGTCATTTTTTTGATTTTCGTATAATAGTTTCTTAAGCATAGAGAAAAATTACCGATATCTAGTATATAATTTCTATGATTCGTATATCGATTTTAAATAAATGGAACAAATAATTGTTTTGGTATACCATAATTTATTATTTCTTTAAAAACTATACCACTTCCCAGTTAAATAAATAACAAACAATTAATAATAAGTATATTCTCTCCGACTTCTTTAAACAGCTAATAACTCCGGATTAAAAATTGAAAATGTTAGAAAAAAATATGGTTTAATATGTTAGCAGGAATCTATTTCAACAGATTCTACGTTGAATACCATTTGAATTATTTTTGGAATCAATTGAAGAATTTTCTCAATGTGAATTTGTATTTCGTAAATCGTAATCTTATACATTTATAATATAATAGTAAGGTTATGTGTAATAATCAACTTAATATCTATAACATACAGACATACAGTGTTAATGGAAATTATACATTTTAGACAACATAATAATATGATGATAATAATTAATATGGGGAGCTTCAAGAACCACGGAAATATTGTAACAATATTATTATTACATGAATCTCATGAACCGCGCAGAATATTATGATTCTAACTATTCTGTATGTTGGTTTCTCTCACTTTCAAAAATAAATATTAATAAGTGCAAACATGTTTGGGTGGAAAAGAGTTTAAAGACTGTACTGTGTTAAAATTCGTCTTATC
Source organism: Aphis craccivora (assembly GCA_009835225.1). Classification (NCBI taxonomy): domain Eukaryota; kingdom Metazoa; phylum Arthropoda; class Insecta; order Hemiptera; family Aphididae; genus Aphis; species Aphis craccivora. The sequence continues at coordinate 30,679 of VUJU01000864.1, forward strand.
ATCGCTTACCTACATAATTGACGTAAGTCAATAAATAGTGCCATTTTATATTTTAAATTAATTTATTATAATAAAATAGTATGTTAGTACTTGATTATAAAAAATGAAGTATAGTTTACTGACTAAAATATCTATTAAATTTTAGTCACTCATAAATTATTATAGGTAAAAATATATTTAATTCAATTTAACATCATTGAAGTTTCATACAAATATTATATAAATATAAATTGTATATTAGGTATAATTCATCTCGTATTCAAATATCAAGTCTCAAAATCCAACATTAAAAAATTGTTTCAAAGAAATATTCAAAGTTTCGAATTCCTAGCATTTGTCATTATAAACTATTGTAAAATAATATATAACTTATTCCCCGTTGGGAATGGCACCCGATATTTTATTCTGTCTTGGTTTTTTAATAGTTTTCTATACTATTTTCTGAATCGAAATGCAAATAAATTTTCGTCCGTAAACCTAAAAATATAAAAAAATTACTCTCATTAAACTATAAATGTTTATTAAAATATAATAAACATATTAAAATTATTATAAAATTTAATTTAATTATTAAGATTTTTATAGTTAGTGGTTATATTTACTTAATTTTATGTTTAAGTAAACTACTCATACTATATACCAAATTAAATATTAAACCTTATTATGCCCTTATATTTTCTTCTTATATAGTCTTAATAAAATGAGATCTTATTAGAAGTATAAAATAAATGATAACAAATCCTGAAATAATTGTCTATTGTTTTTTTAATCCTTTTAGTTTAAATGTTGGTATTTTATTTTTAGTAATTTTAAATCACCTTTTTATTTTTACTTTTATATTTTCGTTTGAATTTAAGATAAACTAATAATTAATAAATCTAGTTTTTCTTTTTTAATCAACATTTCAAATACCCATAAACATTTTCTCTGTTAAGTTTTACTTATAGGTACTATACAATAATTATTATTCGTTGAGTTAAACTTTATAATCACATTTCTTCCAATTTTACCTGTTTTGAAAAAGATCAAGTTTAAACGTTTGTTTACGACTTTAATCCGAAAGGAAAATAAAATTTTAATGACGTTTTGGATTTTAATATATTTTTGTTGTTAATGAACTGACTTTAAAAGTTGTTCGATATTTTTCCCGTTAATGCGTAATCGTAAAACGACCAAAACCGAATCGGAAATACTCTTTTCACCGCACAAATTCTGTTCATGCCGACCATTTATATCTACAAAGGTATATATAGTGGTGTCCCATTTTCCCTTATTACTTCTTTTTTATTTCTGCGGATAGTTAAATAGAAAAGAGAAAAAAGAACATAAAATGCATGCACAGTGCGGTGTACAAGTGTATATGTATATGAACCAGTTATTTATACGAGTTCGAGTCATTAACATTGTGTTTAATATTCTTTTCTTTCTTAAGCACGCACTTAAAAATTCTTTTAATTTCATTTGGTGTTATTATACAGTACTTACCTACTTGACATAAACATGTCTGAAACACATATAATTGTGACTTCATTGAACTGGCCAAGGCATATCAAAAAACCACTCCTACAGCGCTCGTGTTCCTACGTTATAAAATATTATATTATGTTCTAAATTTTACGACTACCTTGTACTTTGACATAACTATTATTTCATACGTGTCAATTACACATGAACACCATAATATATATTATTAGTCATTAATAATATGACTTAATTTTTAGACAACTAATTTGCCAAAAAGATTTAAAGATTGTGCCATTTCTAGTACGAATTTTTGTTTTTTTCTTCCTCGACTACAGAATTATCAAATATGTGTGTTTTTTTCGACAGATGTCATTACATTCGAAGTGCACAATTTATACGAAAGCGTGACATAGCTATATGAACTTTACTTGTTAAATCGTCTATTTCCCTGGACATTTCAAGTCCTTGTTTGTGACAAGTGATAAATTAAATACTTGAAGAACAAAAAACTAAACTATACAATTTTAATTCGGCCAGTATGTTTGAAAACCATTTCGTTTGTTATATTGAAATGGTTAGGATTTTAATATAATCTTAAAAAAATTGTATTTTAATTTTCGTTGTTTGTTTATTTTAATTATTTATTAAACTATGACTAATATGTAATAATACAATTTTAAATCCAATTAAATTAAGTAATGCATTCTATTAACAAGTTTGTAGTTAGTACTTTTAGAAATTTGATTGGGCTGCATAATAATAATAAAATAACGATTTTCATCACATTCTAATTTGATTCTATTTTAAGTTCAGGCTGTTGCTATGTGCATGTAATATATATATATATATAATATGATCTAATGTATATTGTATGACAGTAGTTACAAATAACAAGATAATCGATTTTGTTGAAAACTTAAAAATTATCTTAATATCGTAAATCTCTGTCAATTTTTTTTTTTTTTTTACCAATATTTATCTTTGAGCTTAGGAAAACTATACGTTGTAAAATTAAATTTTATACATTAAATGTAACTGATTTCTGGATTAAATATACCTTAAAAGTAATTTCGAAAGAATTCTATTCTTCATTGTGGTCAATGGCTACAAAATTACAAACATAAAAAATCATAAATTTAAAACATGTATTATTCTAAAATAATCCTCGCTTTGCTCAAAATCTTATATAGGTACTTAATATGTATATATAATAATATTAAGCGCGTGTATACTATTAAAATAAAGGTTAATTACATACGTGAATTTAATATGGTAACATTATTATATTTAACGAATATGATATAGATAGTGTATACTAACCATATTTAATAATCGTAATAAATAGTCGGTATACAATTAATAATTTCATAATTGAATATTCATTAATACATATCATCATATTGCATTTCGAATGATGGAAATAATTATATTAAATAAATTAAAAGTTGTTTTCGATTAACTGGACTTTTTACAAATCCATTTATAATAATAATGTATTTTTAACAGAAAAAAATTGTCTTGAAATCCAACTTAAGTAATAATATTTACACAATTATAAAAATAAAATCTAGTTTATGTCATACACTTAACACAAAATCATATGTATTAAATCTTTTTTCAGAAGAAAAACTTACTTTTAAGCTATAATAGATTATTACCGAGTTAAATAATAATTAAGATTATTCAATACAAAATATTGTTTTATAAACTTTCAATATTATTTCACCACAGGGTCGTCATGGAAAAGGGTCTATATTCGTTTGGGCTTCTGGTAATGGTGGACGGCATACTGATTCTTGCAATTGTGACGGATACACAAACAGCATTTTCACATTGTCAATATCCAGCGCCACACAAGGAGGGTAAGTTCACAGCGTCAAAACTTTATTTACATTAAACTTGTAGGATATTAAATGTTATGATTGACAATATTTAGTTAATGATACAGCTATATTAATTATAATGGACTAATGGAATCAATACTTAATGTATATAATGTAAGAAACAATATTTATTAGGTATTTAATTGAATCACTGTGTTCTTAACTCCCGGTATAATATTTCTGTCCATTGAAAAAAATTTAAATACGTTCCATACAAAATATAAGCCTATTACAATTGTATTCATAAACTTAAATATGTTTTTATTATACGTTTTATAATTATTACTACTTTACTCCCTATAGTCATCAATACATACTTGCGTTTAAATATTTTCATATATTACTTAAAACATGCGTTTATTATGAACAATTTTCAAATATATATAAGACAATTTGTTAATACTATAGTACCTATGCTATTATAATTATATTAGATTAATCATTTAAATATTATTTATTGCTAAATGGACAAAGACCACACCAAATGTGTGTGGTGTAATGTTGCGCTCATCTAAAATTAAAAGTTTATAGTGGTTTCAACTGTGAACATATAATGGTGAAAAAGTAAGGGCATTATAAAATATTAGAATTGCTGTAACTTAAGTTTTCCATAAAGAAAATTTCGAAAAAGTTAATAATTTTTGAAATAACGAGTGTTTGCTGTTAAAAGAATCATCTTTAATATAAATATTATATTATTATATACCCAGTCGTTTGTTAGTAATATTGAACATCGTACCTTCTACCGTAATGGTTGATTTCCATTATTAAATTGATTAACTTTCATGCGTGATATTGTTTCATATCTTGACTTTTTATAATATGTAATTTAATATTCACGATGTAATACCATACGTTATAGATAACTTCCATGAATAAATAAATGTATAAGAACAACGATATTTCGCATGCATATAGAGTTTAAAGCAAAATAAACACAATAACACAGTTACACAATTATTCGCGTGTGTTCTAATAGCATGATATCAATAATACCTGTATACATAATATATGATATTGCATATGTGTAGCTTAAAATTTGATAGTCATTGATAAAAAGTGTCGTGAACGTAATTATTTCATATTGAAATTCAAGGTTCGAGTAACAGTTAACTTTTCAGAGCGTTAACTTTACATTTTTTTTTCTTAGAGTAAAAATTCAATATTAATGATCCGTTCCATACACAGCAAGGTAATTAGTTTTTCAAATTAATTATGTTGTTGGCAGAACATAGTGGTTACGGTTTTGAGTCGAAACCTGTGGTACAAATATAATATAATATACCTATAATATATTTACTGGAAAAAAAACAAGAGATATTTCTTTATACTTAGTTCATTTATGAAACAACAATGACTCGTGAAAACTGAATCGAACCAAATTTACTTTTTCTATTTATAACAATACTCGTATATCCTTTACTCATATAATTAAAATAAAAAGTAAATACAACATGAGTGTGAAACTTTTCCAAACGAGTTTTTGATTATGATACAATTGGGAATATATTTCCACATAATTTTTATTTTAAAAAAATATATAATAATAAGAGTATATAAAAACTAGTCTAAACAAAAATTAAACTCCCGTTAAAAAAAAAAGTAGTCGTTCAAAGAAATATGAATTCATGTACCGTTACTAAGATTTGAAAAAAAAAATGTTTTTAAAATAATTTTAAAGCAAAGTTTACAAGCTTTTTAAACTTGATTTAGTTTACTGATTCGTATAAAATGGAATAGACCTATCAAACATTTTAATATAATATAGGTATCTACTTGAAACAAATGTTTTAACAATATGTCTGCATAAGATACACTTATTTTAAAACATTGAAATATATGTCAAATTTCATGAAATAATTATGTTTACTGCTATTTTGTAGCCATTTAATTAAAATTCATTAGTGTATGATTATTGAGAACTATTCAGATTGTGTATCACTTTGAATATTATATTTATATTTTTATAAAATTCCGAAAAAACTTAATTTTATTCCAAGAAAATTAAATTCAAAAAAACTCAATCAGAACAAATGTAAAATATCTCTCGTTCCTTATACAAGTATAATAAAATGTCATCAATAGTACTTTATCATAGTGTTTCGCATTGTCATCACTAACGTAGTGTTGGAGTTGATAAATTATAAAACCATTTTTTTTCTTTTTAGACTTGATTATAAAACATCTTATAAGTATCTTTATTTATTTAAATTATAACATATATAATAATGTATATAAATAATAACATAATAAGTATTCTTTTAATTTTCTCGTAGATATCATTTTCAATACAAAAAGACTATTTCTAAATGATTAATAAGTATTACATTACCTATCTACTATAAAATTCATTAGCTATATTTCTAAAATTAATTTAGAATATTATATAAATCGTCTAACATTCAACATATTTTAAAGAAATGTATTCAACTCATTGACGAAAAATGTTGTTGTTAATTTGTTTTGTATACAATTTAAATAATTTTTAATTAGTTATTAGTTATTTTATTATTTTACTTTGCAATGATATTTTAAACTTTGTTAAGAATTTTAAAACTTTAATCAAAATTAAGTTTGAGAAAATCTAGAATCACAAAACTTCAGAGATACATTAAACTTTTATTGTTAAAAATGATTTTGGCTAATACAATATTAACATTTTTGTAGCTGTTTCGATGTTGAGCTCTTCTTATTATAACAATATAAATAATTTCACACTTAACTAACTAATCTGACAAAAATGATAGTATGATGATGTGTTTAAATATTTACAGAGTTTCTTATAAATATCACTTTATAACACAATGAAAATGTATACACAAGGAAGTAATACATTATTTAATATAATATTGCAATACTTTATTTTTTACAATTCTTAATACTTCATGTTTTTCAGTTAATATTTTAACAATATGTAATGTACAGGTAGATAATAATGTGTTAAATAAACAAAGTGTCGCTGTAAAAAAAAAAAACAAATTTGGTTAAATACCTAGTTGTATTATTAATAATAAAATCCAAAACTGCATTTAATTTTAGTCTGTTCTATAAAATATTTAAAAAAAAAACCATTAATTCCACTTTTCCACCAAAAACGTTTTTGATGCTCAAGCTACTTAATAAGAGCCCGAATAAACTTATTGTAACGACTAACGGTACTACATTCCGTCTACAAATTATGGTTGTAATAATCTATAATAATTGTTAACCTTGTAAACCTGGTATAAGCTATATTTGTGAATGTGGAGTAGTTATTTAGCAAATATTTGTCGGATTAGTAAGTTAATAATGTTACTTGTTGACAATTGTAGTACATTCTGTTTGTATACAAATTATTAGATACTATTTAATATGAAATATTATATAACAATAAGACAAAATTTAATTAATAACTGATAAACATATAATCTATACATCATAATGTGATATAGGTAAGACTTGGGTTATGTTGTTGGTTGTTGAAATTTAATATACGAATATTAAACACATGTGAGTATTGAGTATAAATACAGTACACATTACACATGTCGAACATTTTTTATTATATTTAGATTATAGTATTATATTTTTATTTATAATTCTATCATTGTATATAATATAATGTATAATATTTTTTCAATTTAAATAAAAATAAATTAACCTATTACATAAAATATTAAAATTAATACTCCATTAATTTAATGTAGCTTCTTTATGGATTATAAATTCAACACTAATACTTACTTTAAAAAATCCGTTTTTTTTTTTATTTCTCAGTATTTCTACCAAAAATTTCTTTAAACAGCTGAAAAATCAACATTTTAACATACAGGAGCTTGTCTACTTGAGTTAAAGAAAGCCTTTAGAAATGCATGGCTGCAGATTTTTAATTACTGTAAAACAATATCTAGTGCCAATATGTGCGTGCCTTACATCCGATATCTAAAATCTGTATCTTTTCGTATTTCCTTAAACTCAATATTCATTTAATCAGTTCTTTATTCATTTTATTTATTTTTTTTTTTTTTTTATTGAAAATTGATTTTAAAGACCGAACTATTAAATTTTACTACATAGTCATCACATTTTTCAGAACAAAAAAAGACTGCTTTTTTATTATCAGCTTTTATGTTACCAATATTAAAGTCATTATTCTCATAATTATCATCACTAATAATCGTATATTTTCTTTTAGTGGATTTTTTCTTAATCGTTCTCTTTTCACCAGAACCACATAAGTATACGTCATACCCCATCCATTCTTGAGATCAAACTACTCCAATATTTTTATTAGCTACATCATTTTTATACATTCTGTTCAGTTTACGATTTTGTAGTACTTATACAGAATTTTTTTAACTTTTCATTGAGAAAATATTTCAAACGAAATACAGCGGTATACATAATTATACTAACGGAGATACAAAGTTAAATTTTGGTTACTCATTACATTTTTTTTTCATTTATTATTATTTTCATTATTTCAGCTAATATAATTATTTTATGCTTGTCTTTTATGAAATATGTTTCATGTTCCATATAATATTCAATAATATAATCTCAGAAAATCTATTATATCAAGATTGGTGTTAGTAATAGGTACATTCAATTGTTTTTTTCTTTGTAACCAATAATTAACTTAAAACAATATAACAATAAGAAGATAATGTTTCTATCGAAACTTAAAATTTCATTTGTTTTAATGGATTTAAGGTTTTCTTTGCATTAAGTTCATGTACTACTTCCATATTATATGCCGTCTGTATACTTGCGAAAGCGACGATTATTGTGCAATTGAATTATAATTTCTTTGTATAAATGAAATGCTGATTAGTACTGGACAAAAATGTGAAAACACAAAATCAATAAGTATTATTTACTTATACATACAAACAATATTTAATAAATTTATATATTTACTTATAATTGTGTTCATACAGCCTTGAGATATCCGCCATTTCTCATAAGCTAATTTAAGCTGTTTATATTATAATCTACAATTCACAGAACTAACCTCTCTGGTATACTGGATAAATTAATTATAGACGTCTTAATACTATAATGTTTCAATGGATAAATATATTTGATATTTACTGAATTCAGTTAATCAGATTTACTTATAGATAAACCAATCTTAATGACATTTATATTCATCAACTCGTAATATATAGTGAGATATACATATAACAAGAAAAATAATTATATTACATGAATTAAATGTATAATATGAATCTCAACTCTCGAGTGGTTTTCTAATTGAAATTAAGAAATTAAATGTATTATTATATATATATATATATATATGTGTGTATAATATATATCAATGTGTCATCAATATATAGTTATACCTTGTGAAAATTAAAAATTATTTAACTATAAATTATACGCCTAACATCTTGATCAAATTAGTTTTTCATTAAAATACGTAAAATTAAGTCAATTGAATAACCTAACGTATTGTTATTATTACTTATTGTCATTATAAAAATACTCCATAGGTTTATTATATTAGTCGGAAAAATTAAATTAGCATAATTTTAAATATTTAAAGCATTTTGCAAAAAAAAAGATCCACATTAGTGTAACGTATGGTCTATTATTAAATCATTAGGTTTTTAAATGTAATAAAGTATTATAAATCATATTTACTATTTATTAATTAGTACGATTATTATGATATATTTTTACTTTTATACATAAACATAATACAAATTTTCTTGAGATAAAATTTTATAAGGTTGTATTAAGATTTACAGCTATACGCTTAAATCACTATAGAACATTTACAAAAATCGATTTATCGTTTTTGATTATTTAATTATAATATATAGGATGTAGGAACACTATATTTTTTATTAAAAAGTACTAGTGATTTTATTATTCATACAGATGTAAATGTAGTTTATTGGATTTGGATTTTTACTATTAATAAGGTTTGTGCTATATAGCTAGTATAAATATACAAAATCTTAAAATTGATTCATATATTTTGAAAAATTTATTGATCATTTTAGAATGTAGGTAATAACTTCAATAATTTTAATTTCAAACATTTATATATAAAAAAAAAAATCATTTTATATTTTCAAATTTCTACAAAATAACTTATTTGTAGTTCGCTATAGGTACAATTTTCAAGCGTTTAGCCCAAATTAAACAATGTTTTTACATTAAAAAAAAAATTTTAAAGTTTTGAATGCCTACAAATAGCTAAAAATATGTCGAAATATTTTAAAAATTTCATCAAATAACTACAAAATAATTTTTACAATTTCATAAAACTCACTTATAAAAAATGTATGTATTGTATATATTCATAAAATTAATATTTTTTTTTCTTATATACTTTCGATATTTTTAAATGAGATAAAAACAACTTATGAGGTACTTACCTTGTATTAAATATTAGAGCTTTTTTAAACAAGAACAATCATATTAGATCAAAAAAGCATTGTTCTTATAAATAAAATCCAAAAAGTATTACTTGTTTTACTACCGAATTTTTTTTCTAAATTATGGGATTGGGTTTAAGTACGCATCTATAGAGCTAACACTGATGTAAAGGTTTTTATTAAAAAAAAAAAAAAATTAATCTTACTCGAATAAAAAGAAATTATAAAGGAAATTAATAATTAATTTGGAAAACTTTTTAAATTTACTAATTATGGAACAGTAATTGGTAAAATATGAATATTATTTATGAAATTAAAAAAAAACTAATATACTTATATTATTATTTAAGTACTTTTCGAACAAAATTAAAACGTTATCTAATCAGAAAAGAACAGTTTATCAAACCATAATAAGCATCATGTATTGGTATAAGAAAACAACTACTAACATATTATTTATTCAACATGTTATATTTATATAATATTAAACATGATTACATAGTTGGTATATTTTTACATTACATTTTTACTCTGAGACATGATTATCAAAATTACTAATATAGTTTAAGCCGTCCTTAAGACTAGTGATTCTCAGAGCTAATACAATTTTGTAGGGTTTAATGTTATAAATTAATTAAGAGAAAAAATAAAAATAACTAAATGTAGTACTGAGTAAAAATTAATATATTTCAATAAAATAAGATGAATTATTTCATTTTTATAAGACATTTATCGACATGAAAAATATTATTATGTAACAATTATTTAATTACCTAACTATAAAATTATTTATTCGTACGTTGTATATTCTTGTAAATAAATTAATAATTTAATTTAATCTTACAAATTCATATTATCGATAAACTACATATAAGTATATATTATTATTATAGAGTAAATTAAAAACTTTATTGGATATAAATGATATAATTGGTAGGTAGAGCAAAACTTATTTTAGTATACAAACTGTTCAGAATGTAACATTTTACCGTATAGATACCTACAAATTTCATAAAGATGAATCAAAATTCAATCAAAAAACCTCAAACATCATCTATAATTTAATAATTAAGTTCATCTTACTAAAAATACACCATCCAATCGTTAAGTGAACAATCTAGGTATAACTAATTATAATAAATATTTTATTGAATTAACAAAACAAATGTATATTAATTTACTTGCAGTATATTATTATAATAACTTGAATGTTTTGAGTGCAACGAGAAAGATATTTGACAAATAATTATCTTGTAACTTCAAAAAAATATTCTTTTGTTATGATCTATTGATCTCTGATTAAAAGTAGAAGACATTATCTTATTTTTAATGGAACTGTCTGTTCGAAATGAAAAATTAATGTTTTTTTTTGTTTTTAATATTTTGCGCAGTGGACTGAAAAATCGGATGAAAAGGATAAAAATATTACATACGTGAAATTTCACAAGTATAAAAATAAATAATATGGAGAAACTGATGTATTAAATCATTCTGTCACTCTGTTATAGTTTTTCACAATATATTATTATGATAATATACTTAGAAATATAGAATTGTGTAAGGTTAAGACAACTGTAAGTAACATTTACCAAACAAGCATAATTCTTAGTAACTTTATTTTAACTTATTATCTAATTGTTGTAAGTGCCAACGATTTCATCAGCTTATATTATAAATAATGTAATATTCTGAAACGTTACTTCTGTGTAAACTCTGCAATTAAAAACGTTAAGCCGTCTAAGAAATTAAATAATTCCATTATTTTCGATGTTTGAAAATCTAACTGAGCTGATTTATCAGTGTAAATAAATCGCATAAAACACTAAATATTAAAATACTATGATAATAATTTTTGTATATAAATGTATCAAAACTGAAAACATACTATTTGTCCGTCGGATATTTGGACCCAACGAATGTCTTGAATGATGAGATCGACTATTTTGTTTTTTTTTAAGTGCCCGTGCATCGAAATTAAATCTATAAACGTATATAAATTTTATTATCATATCTCTAGGTTTTCTTTGGGCTCGGTAACACGTTGAAAAACGATTCAAAGACGGCGTTTTCTAAATTAAAAATTAAAATTGATGTGTACGGACATACGATAAAAGCCCTCTACTACGGTATATCGATAAACCGCGTTACGCATCATATGATCGGTGTCGTCGGTGGCGTGTTTACCCGTTGGACAACCAATAACCTCTCAAAGTCCTAGCCGATAGCGATTTCCGTATAGGTTTAACACGCAGAGGCGTGATGTCAGGCGGTGCGCTCGAAACGACAACCAACAGACGAGACGTGTGTGAAGGGGTATTGGCAAGATGACGATGAGGAAGTTCAAATAAATATATATATATATTATATGTGTAGCGTGTTGTGCGTGCGTACGACGCAGCGTGTCGTCGTTGTCGACGAAAATCTTCTTTTATTGTCGGAAACCCAGCGGGGGTCAGAAACCGTTGGGAAAAACGCAAACTTCGAGCCAGCTACATATATGTATATAGTAATATAAACTCGTATATACATTCAGTGTCACGTCCGTCCGGAGTTTTCTCCGGAAAAGCCTGAGGCTTTTCAGCCCTTGAGCCACTGCAAAACTCGTGAGGATATTATACTTGTGAAAGGTTTCGGACCATGTAGTGAACCATTTCGTCTATAGGTACACGCGTATATTATGTATGTATTATACATAAAATGTATAAGCTGCCACTATTTTGGCGCGTCCCGATCGATTCATTTCAAGTTTGTCCGGAATATATTATTACTCCTTGACCACCGCCGTGGTTGCGGCACAAAGTTTTGGTCCCCGTATTACGTCATACGAGTAGCTTATATAGGTAACGCTTACATATAATTGACCTTAAAAACCATCTGACGTTAAAAATCACCTTGACTGAGCTGCGCTCAGGCAAATCGAAGTCTTCGAGCGTAAACTTGTTTTCTCCCGTCCCCCGCTCTTAATGCACAGTTCACCAACTGATTGTTACAGTGTGCAAAACTTAAACGGTGCAAAAGCAATAAATATGGCTTAAGATTTAAGTATAATTATAACCTAAATAAAGTATGTTCTTATCATATATCTTATACACTATACAAACAAATATACAAGTCCAATTAAAAGCTGTGTAGATATGTACTAATTACTACCTATATATTTACCAAGTAAAACTATATAGTTATCATTTGTAAGTACTTATAGACTTGCCTCGATTTTACAAATAATAACAATACCTATCTACTTATATCAAATAGCAGTTTGCTTTTTTGTGGACTGTGTATAAAAATGTGTATGTATTTATATACAATAATATATTTTTTATATATTATCTATATATAAAAAAAGCGGGCAAGTGGGTACCGCTCTGCTGTACATTGGGTGCCGTGTGGATCATTAATCATTATTATATATTATGAGAATATTAAATTTGAATCCAATGATAGTTATCATTGTATACAAAAAACGATTCTGAACGAAGATGATTTGTCAGCCTAGGATATAATTTCCAGTAATTGGTGAAAAAGATGGTTTATGTTTTAATGGCCTGAATACACCAAAATTTGAGTTCTTTTATAATTATTGTAAGCTAAACATATGAAAAACCTTCTTTTAAATTTTCAACTCTTAGCTACTTATACAAACATTTTTATGAATTATACCTACAAAATAATTTGCTAATATTCAGGAATTTGACAAATTTTTGTCAATATTTGAAATTCAAATGCTAATAAAAAAAATTGTGCCCATGTATTCTTATAATTTTTTAATCACTATAAGAATAACTTATGAGGAACTTTGCATTAAATTTTCAAGTATTATGATAAGGCCAAAAATTTTATCGACACTTTAAAAAAAAAAATTACAGAACAATTAAAAATTTCAGTTGTCTATAAATAGCTCAAAAAAAGTCAAAATATTTTTAAAAATAAATCATATATAGAAAATGCCAATTTTAATAACTAGTGAAATTTCCAAGTATATACGACATATACTTTTTGAATAATAACAAATATTTAAAGTCGTTTGAGGATAATAATCGTTATCGTTACGCGATTTCGTAAACATTTAAAATTCAAACGCACTTAAAATTTTCCCTATTATGACGCTTCGAGTTTTCTCTATAGATACTTGAAGGAAAACTTGTGGAAAACTTAGTGTTGTATTTTTAATCCTTAGTTATTAAGACAAAAAACTTTATGATTTTTCAACTTCAAAATTAATAGCAAATTTTCGCCTTTTCGACAGATGTCGTAAGAATTTGAACTATAACGCTTATACAAAAAAATTGTGACTAACGATTTTTAATTTTTTTTAACTACAATAAGAACAACTCATAAGGAACCTTGTATTAAATGTTCAAAATTTTTTGATACTCCTAAATTTTTTTATCGATACTTCAAAAAAAAAATTCTGATAAAAATCTAAAATTATAAATAAAAGTTTTTCTGTTACTTTTTTAGGGTTTTTCCTGACGCTTTTGAAAACTATTGGAAATTTTTTACTTTTGACCCCGCAAAGTACCAACTAGATTCACTTTCCTATCAGAAACAGGGCTCATTTTTTAAAATCGAAGCACTTTTACTGCTCCAAAACGTGGTGACAGACACAAAAAAAAATAATAATAAAAATAAAAATAAAAACACACATCATTGTAAAATCAATACATTCATCACTTCGTTCAAAATCTAAAACAAATAAAATTTTATCATGTTAAGTAAATATCATTCTTATTTTTTTTAAACAATAGTTTGTTCCTATTATTTCTTTTGAAAATCTTTAAGCTAAATCTCACCAGTCAATACTCTTTCAAATTTCGTGTATAAGATGGAAAATTATTACATTTTTTAAATGTCTGATGATGAGTAAATATCTTTTAACCTTTTCGAAACTACCGTTTGTAACTATAATATTTGAATAAAGTATATAGTTATATATATTTATTTGCTACTATATTTTTAATAAAATCTATTGATTGAAATTTAGAACTTATTTGATATATATATATTTTTTTTTGCATACATTAAAACATATCGATTTTCCAACAGTCAAATATTAAAAATATAAGTCCACGATGTGCTTTGACCGTATGCACTCATATTTTTACATAACTTAAACAGTCCTGGGCCACTGACTCTCTTTTTACCAACCAATCACTGATCGACGCGGCGCGACCGTTCTACATCTTACCGACCGTGTCCACCGGATTGGTCGATTCGTCGGGGTTCCACGTTATAATATAATATTATGTTGCTGTGGAGAGCGATTGGAGTGATTGGAATGAGGTGCTTGGATTTTTATGTGCATACGTGGGTATACGTCAACGGAATAGGTAGAACAAGAAATGAAATTGTTTTAAGCTAAAAGCGTTGGCGTTTTACGAGGAAACATTTTATTTTTATTATTAGATTGATATATAAACTCTGTATACGGGGACAGAAAAAATTGTATTCAGTATTCACCGATGGTGGCGTCACCGTAAAGAAGTATACGATTTAAATACAATCAACTAAATATTGTAAAAAAAAAAAATTAAAACCAATGCAATAAACTACAAGAAAATCGATAGTTTGATAATTTAAAAAAAAGAAATATGTATAAAATATAATATTATTTAAGTACAGTTTGTCTCTGCCCAATAGCAAAACTCTTAAAGTAATAATAATTCAAGTAAAAATTGTATTGAGAATACTTTTTTTAATATGTAAACATCAGTTCAATAAGAAATAAGAAATGAATGTTATAATTAAACATCTAAACAAAAATCGAGCATAAAGATCTGAGAAAAACACTCACTGTTGAATACATAATGATATCGTTTTGTGATAAGCGCACTTGTGATATCCTCAACATAGAAATTAATAGAAAACGGACCGCGTTGAACGCATCACATGATAGTGGATTGTTTATTTTAATATGCCTTTGTTTTAAGTTGGGTAATGTAATATGTATACATGTATATTTAAACGTTATTGGTATTTTGCTGTAATATTATCTATTTATAGTGTTTGTTGCTTTCAACTCCGTGACTTGTAATTTAATACTTAACCTTTTTTTAGTAAATGCCCCTTAAGAAAATCGTTTTAAATTAAAAAAAAAAAAAAAAAACTGTAACATATTATTTTTAGGTTTTGAGCAAGAAAGTTGTTGGTATTACAATATGATTTAACTTCCTTTTTTTTTTCAACACTAAAGTAATGTCGCCATACTTTTATCTTTAAGTGATTAGATATATATTTATATTAAACATCGAATGGACAAAAAAAAAAAATCCAAAAAATTTATTTGAACTCTATATTGAATTAATTATTATCTAAAAAAGTATTTTTTTTATCTTATTAGAAAGGCACCCACCAAAAAAAAACCTTTGATAATGGTAATTATAACGTTAAAAGCTTATTTTATTGTATTTTTAGTTACTTGAACAAATCTTTATTGCAAATCAAATAATGTAACTAAAATGTAGTATTTAGTCTTTCTTGATTTATATTTTATAATAATTGTTACCTAATTTAGGTTGTACATAGTTTCTTAATAATTGTTGTTCATGAATTCATGACCTTTCAAAATTAAAATATTATGAAGTATGAAAATCAAAATTACATTAATGGCGTTATTATATCATTGTTTCTCAATCTCTCAGTGTTTGTGATATAGAATGCAATTAATAAATAATCGTCTTAAGTGAATGATTATCTCATCAGTTATACATTTATGTGCAACACCATCGACTCAGCCATGTCTATTAATGGCGCATCTGAATTTAGTATACCTGGATGAGGAGATTACATCTTACTATTAATTTCAAAATAATGTGTTGTTATATAGAGAGTTAGTACTCAAAAATGTTTAAACTTTAAAAAAAATACATAGGTTGTATGTACCTTGTTATCGACGGTCATTCATAATTAATACAAAAGAAATTTATGATTTAAAAAAGTATTAAAAAGTTCCAATTTTTGTTGAATTTTGTCCATGTTGTATATTATAATATACATTACAAGTATTACAAATAACAACTTATAGGTATAACATATCTCCTATAATTTATACTAATTTTGTATAGTAATGAAACTGCAAATATAGTGTATGTTATTGTTATTCAAATTATTATATTAAGTCAGTGTTTCATCTTATAACTTTTTAATATTAAAATTAATAATATTTCCAGTGTTATAATATTTTTTTAATTTATTGCTATAATTTTAAATGTATTGTATCATCTAATTCTAGTACTTATTTTAAGCTTTGCATCTTCTCAACGTTTAATTTCTCTTCTGGCAATCATTTCGTATCTATTGTGTTCAGATGCGATTAAGTATTAGTTATTTTTAGTTGTCAATTTTAAAATAGTAATATACCTACATAGTACATACCATCAATCGATTATTTTTTTCAATCTATTCAAATTTGCATAAATAAGTTATTTCAAAATAAATTTATATTGTAATTATTATTTATTGGTTTTAAATTCTGAGCAGAATGATGAATGTATTATTATTTTAAAATTATATTTTGTGTCATCTCGGTATAGAAGTAAACAATTTGTTTTCCATCTTTGTATTAAGGTTATTTCTGATATTCAATTTAGTCAAATTGATACTATGGGTATAAAAAATATAGGAAATGTCTCGATACTTTTTTAAATAATTAGCAAAAAATAGAAATTAAAATATTTATGGAAGAATAATGTCTACAAAATTAATTTTATTTTCTTGTTGTAATTAAAAAAAATCAACCATAATAATTTAAATATTTATATTAAACTAGCTGTCTCACCCGCGTTCTCCGTCTCCGTGGATAGTTGTTTGCAAATTGTGGAGGTGTTTCAAATTCTGTCTAGTCGTCTTATATTTATTTCAATCATAAAATGCTATACATTGTACATGCCTTATACCTACGCAAAATAATAATAATTTAAGGTGTTTATAAATTCTCATAAATATACTTATAGATAATTAAAACAATTTTATAATTAATTATTAGTTTTATTATTATATTATTATTGAATAATATTATAACGTCGCGCGTTAAATGAATAACAATAATGATTATTAAACAGTAACATTGGACATAGCATTCTGTGGGTCTTCGCATCATACAACCAATCAGCGCTACTGACTTACTATACTACTTTTCTATTGGTTATTATTATTATTGAATGCGTTTTAACATATCATAAATAATACTGATACTCAGTCGTTGTTAGAACGCAGTGATCTATACTTCAAACCCCGCAGGACCGTTCAAAGCACCGAACCGTTGTCACATCGCATGTACGTTGACAATAATGATTGATTCTATAAACACATTCTGAGGTGGGTCGTGGGCGATTGCTTAACTATAGGTACGCTTATTATAGGTAACAATTATTTTAATATAGGTATTATAATATATTATAATACATCGATACGTCGAAATTCAAATTTTACGGGAGAGACAAAAAACTTATTTTGTGTAACTTACTATGTTCCCTTTTCGAAATGAATGAAATAAAGATACACATACTGTTACTTTAGGAATACGTAGATATATTTCGTTTACGCATACCAAATAGTGTGTTTAAACACAAATAACATATTTCTGTAAAAAGATGAAAATGTCAAAATATTGGACATGTTCCCTAACAAAAGTGGTACATTCAACAGATTGTCAGGCATATAGGTATAACAGTAATAGATTTGATAACGATACGATGAACGGTGTAGATTTGTATGCGAAACAAAAAATAGGGACTTGCTTTTATAGTATAGATTTTTTAAACATGAAATTATTTTTTATTTAAAATTTAAGGCTTTTCAAATATAAATATATATATATATATATATATATTTATTTTTTGGTTCGGGTTGATTTGAGCTTTTATTTTCGGTCAAAAAACTTAACATACCTAATAAAAGATAATAATCCTAAGAAATAAATTCTAATTTACACATCTCTTATTATACTCATAATCTAGTTTTGTTATACAATAATTATCATTGAATTCATATTTAATTTACATAAATTACCTATATTCTATGATGAAGAGGTAGGTACGTTCGAAATTTCCGCTATACAATTGAGCAATTTTCCTTGTTTTTATTTTTATTTTTTTTATAACCTGCAATTTTGAAGTGATTCCTTCTATTCTCCCTTCCACTATAGGATTAAATTGCAAGTTAAAAAAAATATTTTCTCGTCGTATATATGCATATAATATAATGTGTGTATAAGGACCGATCTAACTGCATTTGTTTAATTTTTATGTTACATGTTTTAGTTACAAACCATGGTACCTTGAAGAATGTTCATCTACACTTGCGACCACTTATAGCTCTGGAACTCCGGGACACGATAAAAGTGTGGCCACGGTGGACATGGATGCCAAATTACGACCCGATCACATTTGCACCGTCGAACATACTGGTAAATTCAATTTTAAATGCGACACAGTCGATTATATATCACTATAAATATTATACAGCGTTTGAAGTATACATAGAATGAACATTCACAGCAATAATATTATTATCACCAATATGTTCCGGTACAGGACCAACATTGTTTACTGCAAATCGCTACGATTGCTGTATTTAGGATTGACTACATTTAATTTCTTCAAATTAAATTGGAAAAAGGACGCGTTCATTTGTATTATTATAATACATACAAGTACACGCATTATTTTTTGTTATTGTTTACTCAGTATACGTATATTAAACTTGTCCTTGTATAAAGTTTTATAACACATCTACAGGTTGTTGTCCCTGGAGCATTGGCAAACTTTTGTACATAGTTTTAGATTAAACTCCTGTTTATCCCAACACAGTTGAGTGTTATTTAAAAACCACATTTTAATCATTTTTCTGTTTTGAGTTGTTATCATCTCAATAAAAATTTCCCTGAATTAATTAAAATTTGTACATATAATGTGTTTGTTGTTTTCGGCACCGCTGCCTAATGCAAAAGTTTTACGGTTTATGTGCAAATTACGTTAATTATTTATTCTTGTTGCATCCAAATAACGCTACTTAGGTAAATTGAGCTAAACTTTCTAATTTTTTTTTCACGTATTTTTTCTAATTCCCGCATCGTTACGTTTGTTTTTAGTCTGTTTAGTATTATTTGATTTATTAAAAATAACAATATAAGGCATATAACGCACGTTCACATAACAAACAAATATAAGTACCTACTTTTACAAAAAAAAAAAAAAAATTATCACATTATTTTCACATTCTTATCAATGGGTCATTTTCAGGAACATCAGCTTCTGCTCCACTGGCTGCTGGGCTCTGCGCACTGACACTCGAAGCAAACCCTGCATTGACATGGCGTGATATGCAATACATTGTTGTGCTCACGTCCAAATCGGCACCCCTGGAACGAGAAGGAGGTTGGATATCCAACGGAGTGGGTCGTAAAGGTAAACTAAACTTAAGTAGTATAGTAAATATAGGATACAATAGTGTATACATTGATATATATAAATATACTTTATAGCATACACGAACTCACACACTTACGCTATAAATGTATAATATATTTTTGTGTTGATGGTGGGAGGGCTAGATCGTAAAATATCCATGCCCCATTACCGACTCTAGTAGTCGATGGGAGGAATGGTGGAAAGTTATACTCTGTGCTTGACCACTGGTCGTTGGCGGCCTCCCGTGGCATATGTACGTGACTGTCAGACAATGCACAATAAACTCATCGAAGAAAATTCTGTTTTCAAAATAATATTTCTTCGGTTTGGGCAATATAGCCAACGCCCTTTTTGTTGATAGACTAAAAAAATATATATATTTTTTCAAATTTCCAATATGTCTTCAAAAACCGATTTATTTTTAGTATTACTTATTATTATTAGTATTATTTTTATTTTTATTTTTTTCATTAATTTTGATCGAACAATTTAACGCTCTACATAACAACGACGTAAACAAACAATTACGCCAACCATCTCGTTTTCCAAACAAAAAAACAATTCGAAACAATTACAATTTTCTATGACTTTTGTACCATTATTATACATTATTTAGTTAATCCAATGAACTAAAAGGATTTATATGTATTAATTTAAGCATGACGTCGTGTATATAATCGTATGCTCTACTAAAAGCATTTTCTTTTTTCGATAACAATTTTATTGCAGCTTAAGTTTATTTTCGAAACGAAAATGTTTTAAAAACTGTGATTTTACTGTATTTTATTTGTTTTCAAATCGTTGATTGAATTTTAATTTAGTAACATTTAATTTGGCATCAATCCAATTAAATTTAATAAATTATCATACACGCTCACATATTATAATATAATATATTATATTTATTTCACTTTTTTACTGACACTGAAGTTTTGTGTTAGATAGATTTGGTAATTATCTATAAATATAATTATAGATTTTTCCGATTTTTGGCAGCAGCTAAATGTTAACGCATAAAATAATTATTTCGCTTAATTACTAGAGTAAAGCCACGAAGCTGCAATTTCAAAAACAAAATATTTAAACTTTTTATTCAATTATGAACATTTCAACTCTCGTATATTTAATCAATGTTATTAGCTTGAAAATTGAAATGTAGGTCAAAAATTTAAAAATTAAGTAGAAATGTTTCAAACATATTTGAAGTAATTATTAAAAGCTTAATCATTTTTCAGTTTAATCACCTTCATAATTTCCAAATTTTTATTAATAACTATCAACTCCGTTTAGTTATTAATTATTATATATATATAATTTATTTATAATTATTTTAGCAATATTATCAATTAAACTCATTACAAAATTTTAATATATAAATATCATTAACTAACTATAAATAACTATATACGTCACGACTTTTTACTCCTAATAATCGAATTGCTTTGATCGTTTCGTTAGATTACAAAAAATACTAAAATACCTATATATAAGTTTATAATATACATACTAAATATTATGAAACTAACGGATTTACTATAAATTGTAGTCAATTTTTATGACGTGTTAATTCATGCATGGTAAATATGACATATTTCATAGATCAAACCTCTTTTTTTAAATCCCCTCAGTAGTTCAATTCGTAAATAATTAAAGATTCAAAAAAAGTGATATTTTATATCAAAATACATCTATTTTGCTGCAAAATATCTACATGAATAAACATTTCAAATTAATTAAAAACAAACAACTGCACATTGAAGTACAACTAAACTCGTATAGTTGTGTACCTAAACATATAGGTCAACCAATTACCTTTTATACTTTCATTTTATTAATTTAACCCTATCCTTTGCTATTGTAGTGTTATTTACAGCGCACATAAAATGTATAATGCGTATTATGTGTGCATCAATAGCTCGTCTACAATTATTCTTTGAAAAAAATAATTTATAGATATTATACTGCATTTAAAAAAATATTAAAAAGTGTACATTGATTTTATGACATCATATTATTATATATAATAGGAATTTAGATCCTATTACGACATTTAAAAAGTCAATAATCCATCATCATTGAACAATACCTATATTTTTTAACATTATGTTATATAGTATTATAATGGAAATGAGATACCTAAGTTATCATATTATTTAGTTTATGTATTTGGTTGTTATTATATGAATATAATTAGTATAGGTACTTATGTATCATCATAAAAATTTAAAATACTCTTAACATTACAATCAATAATATTTTATTTATTATTATTAATTGAATAATAGCATACGCACACTCATACGTTTTAGAGTCCCCTCTACGATTTTTTTACACTTAAAACATAATCTGTATTTTCTATTCGTATGCATGTTCTGATGAATTATTTATAGCGTCTTATAAGAATAATTTTATTTGGCGTGGGTAATTCACCGATTAAAGTTTTTATATGCTAATCGATTAATTTCTCGGAAAAACTAAAATGCGGTCAATAGTTTGTCTTATATCGAGAAAGTATAAATAAAATCTTATGACCCAGTTTTCTTCGTCGAAACTATATTACAGCCATAGGGAATATAATATCCATAGATGGATAAAAATCTCTATTATTATTATTTTTTTTTTAATTGTCCCTCTGGTAGGGGTAGTAGGTAAATGCTATTCGTTTACTCTATTGTCAAATAGCATGTGTGGTATATAATATGTGTACTTAGTATGTGTGTATTGCACTATGCGTTCAGAGATATTTAATTTTTTTTATGTGGGTTACAGTTTCTGAGTCAATATAATTTACAGTTTTATGAACAAATGCGTATTTGTTCAAGACAGCTCGTCTAGTTTTCCAGTCCTCTATTTTATTTCAACCTCATAATTGATTTTGAAATGGAACATTAATTTGCTCGTTTCCACCGAAGTGTTTGTACAGATTGTTCGAACTCGAATTATGTCGTTCACACGTAGTATATAACTGCAACCGTATAAAAATCTACAATAAGGAATTTGACACATTATATTCCGACAGATATTGTATTATTTACAGATGTATTGATGAAAATCATTTTTTTTTTTTTTTTTGTTTGAAAACAATATGAAAATATTAAAATCTATAGCTGCTACGTTTCAGTATTCGTTAAAAAAAATGAAAAAATATACGCATATTATACATTTAAACACTTCGTGTCCATCGCCATGATTTTACGGACGTTCAAAAACCCACAAACGTAAAATAAAAAATAAATTCTATTTAGCCGGTGTGACGTTTCACGGGATCCGGAAACCGCGAACCGAATCGAATGCAATTAACCCTAAGCCTGTTCGTAACATGTCGGACGTGTGCGTCGCATACATTATACATTAATGAGATATATATAATATATATAGTATGTACATACTAAATACATATACTTATGTATATATTTAGGTGTCTGCACACGTAAAATAAGTGTATGACGTAAATATACTCGTGTATATCATTATGTATTATTTGTATTATTATATCGTTTTTGTTTTCGCGTATTTTTATAGTGAGTCACAAATTCGGATACGGTCTGATGGATGCTGGCGGTATGGTGACATTGGCCGAACAGTGGACCACGGTGCCGCCGCAACACATATGCAAGTCCCAAGAGATCGCCGAAGAAAGGTGGGTACACCCGATATCGTTTTTTGTATTTTTTTTTTTTTTTTTTTTTTTTACACTGTCATTTTGTTGTTATATTTGATTCGACGCAATATCGCATATTATAGTACCCAAACTATATAATATTATACATGCATTATTATTATACAATTATGTAGATATACTGCGTAACACCGTTGCGATAAGAAACATAAACGATAGCGATGGGTGTGTGTGTTTATATTATATATTATATATATATAATATGTTTATATACATTATACATATATGCATATATATAGGGTGTATATTAGCTTACGCGCCTGTGTGTGCGTGTGAAACGTGCGTTCGCAGTAGCTGAAAAACAAAATATAAAAAAATAAAACCGAAAAGATCGACTCTTTCTTGGAGCGTGCGATAAAAGAAAAAAAAAGTGTTTATTTCCCCGAGGAACCCCGATGATGTATAATTTAACGTCAGCGTCTCGTCCGTGACCGAACGGTACACATATTAAGTATATAATATTATTATATATTATAATACGAACTTTGTGGAGGTGCTTACGTGCAATATGTATAATTATTACATGTTATATTATTATCCATATGAATTATAATCGACCGCCCGTGCGCAAACTTGCTGTAAGAGGATATAGGTACATATCTAAATTGTTTTATTTTCCATGCGAAACCTTAAGACGATTTATAATATCATGGTTGTTGACGTGCGTAAGTTTAGTAACACAATGAATTTCGGGGGCGCCGTTATATCAACAGTCGATACGAAAAAGCTTATGATAATATCTACTTGGTGTAGGACACGATTTGATAACATTAAAAATAACATACCACGACTAAGATTATCGGGATAATAATTCAAATTACCAGGAATGAAAAATTTTGTCATTCTTTTTTTTTTTCTAGTGATAAATACATAATTTAATTACTTAAATGCCTACATTTTTAAGTTAGAATAATTATGTTTAAAAAATATATTTTATTGTAATAGAGAAACAGACAGTAATTCAAATAAATGACGTGAATCATACCAATACAATTATATAATTTTATTTTATTTCAGCCGGATGTTTAAGTTGATAGGTAAGCAATTCTATTCAAAGAATGTATTGGACCTTGAGTATAACGTATTTAATTTTCTATGATAGAATGAAACTACATCACTGTGACTCCTTGTACCCGCTGAATAACTATTATTATTCTGTGGTATAACCGTTGTGATAAGCGCCATTTAAGTATTAATATTTACCAGTTATCAATTGATTCAAATTTTTGTCACGTTTTAACTTAATATTTTATCATCACTTTAAAGGCATACACACACAATACGTATAAAATTATTCTTTAATGACTTACAATAGCACCGTCGTCGCTTATTTTAAAAAAAATTGAGCAAAAATCAATTGAAATTTAAGGAAACTATTTAAATTATATAATATTATCACAAATAATAGTACAATTCCAATTAAAATTTTAATAATTTTAATAATTGTTTATCGATTTAAAGAGAATTAAGTTTAATTTGCTTATAATTCATGGTTTATTGTATTTGATTAAAAAGGGACGTGTTAAACACAAATTCTATAATAAATCATTGTACACGTAAACGATTTTTTAACAGAGGCGGTTCGCAGTCAGCCTATATTTCTATGAATATTTTATTATATTATATTTCACTGCTCTTAATAATTTATTTTACGATTAGTTATGCGGTACCTAGATTAAACTAATATCAGACAAAAATATACTATACTATATATATTATATAACATATTATTTATTATATTATAATTTTATTTCATATAATATACTACTTACTAGAACGGTGTGAAAAAGCTCGTGATAAAAGTAGTTTAAAATTAATCTAAATATTTAATAATATATGTAATAACTTATAGATTACATAAACATTTAAGTTCCTACAAATAATATTTTTTGAATCACAATAAAATAACTAAAATCGTTATATTTCATTTAAATATCCAATTCCATAAAAATGTTTCCTAAAAAAAAAAAAAAATATTTAAAAATAAACATACTTCATTACAAGACCAATCAAATATCTAATTGAAATATGAACTATACACCATTAATTAATACATTGTTTTATAAATATAGTACTTAATTATTTCTCATGAAATGTTTAATATTTCAAGTATTCAATCTTTCCCGGGTATATCATGAATTCCCAGTTCCCACCAATAGTTTTATCGCCGGAAATTTTTCAACCCTATAATATGCAAGTTCGCAACAAGCTAATGGATTTTTTTTTTAATCAACATTGTTTTTTATGTTTCTGGTATTCGTACTTCAGTAATTCTCAATTTATTGTGTGCAATGATTTTCTTAATCCCAAGATCGGTATTCTAAGAATTTAAATTAGTCAGTAAAATATTTAATTTTTCTTTCATAAATCTACTGATGATGATTTGATTAATTATTATAATTATTTTATCGTAGTTTATTATAAATTAATAAACTGGTGTCTTCCAAACATATATTTTAACAGGACTGTGTGCAACAAAAGGTTTAAGAACCACTGGCCTGTATACAATTTAATCATATTTGCTCACATTTATTCACTTCCAGTCATCTGCAGTCATCATCCAGAAGTAAATTCAACGAAGTTCTCTAACAGAGTTGCTATTTTAAAGTCGATTAATTCCTTTTAAAAAAAAAAAAAAAAAAACAATGAAAAATGAATCTTAAGAGAGCCCTTCGGTTTCCATGTACCGACAGTTATGTGTTTTATAGATGTTATACCGGGAATAAGAGTATTCTACGCACTTCGAATTGAATAAAATCGATCTGATTCATTTAAAAATAATTTTTTTATCTCTTGCATTGTTAATAAGTACGTGCAATTGCGTGTATAAAAATATTGTTTAACACTAAAAATCATATTCAACAGATATATTATAATATATATTATTAAAATGTAACATCGGGTAGTAGATAATATTTTAGTATATTTATATTGATAAAAAGCAATGTTTGTGCGTGTATGCGTGAGCTATTCAGTCATAGATAAATAAGCCATAAATATAAGGACGTGCACCTCATTTTCAATTTTTCAATTTTTAATTTCTAAAAGGCACTTTTACAAAGATATTTAGTATTTTGTTTGTATAGGGTTGCCATTGTGTTACGGAAAATAAAACAGTTATTATATATTATTGAGATAGTTTTAGACCCGCATTTTATATTTAACGAAATTAATAAAGACCGGGTAAGTAATTTACTAGCAACGCTTCTCAACATCAGTTATAATGAATAAACGTACAATGTCTACTGTATAATATACAATCAGAGGCCTCGAGATGATCCTTATTCAAATCCATCTATATAGTTTTCCAACAATTTTCATTACATTTTCGTCAATAGATTTACGACACCCGTATAGTGTCGTACGCTATTTTTTACTTTTCATCGTATACACACACGTCGATTATAGTTAACTCGCTACAAACTAAATAATTGCTTTTATTTATATATATACTGTTTAAATTCGCGCAAGCTTCTCGTTCATAACATAGGCGTATGTCATATAATATTATATGTTTCAATAATGTCAACAGGCAAATCGACCCGACACCGGGTAGCACGATGACCGTCACCATGGAGGTTGGCGGGTGCGTGGGCAGCCTAAACGAGGTGCGATTCGCCGAGCACGTGCAGTGCAAGATTTCGCTGCGGTTCTTCCCGCGCGGCAACCTGCGCATCGACCTTACATCGCCGCTGGGCACCACGTCCACGCTGCTGTTCGAACGGCCCAGGGACGTGGTGAGCTCCAACTTCGACGACTGGCCGTTCCTGTCTGTGCACTTCTGGGGCGAAAAGGTGGACGGCACGTGGACGATGACCGTGCACAACGGCGGTAACCGTCACGTCAACCAACCCGGCATACTCAAAAAGTGGCAGCTGATATTCTACGGCACGGCCACCAACCCGATAAGGCTGCGGTCTCCGCACTCGCAACCGTCACCGCCGTTCGCCATATCGCAGCAACAGCAACAGCAACTGCTGCTCCAGCCACCGCCGGCCAAGGCTTCCACCGCCGGTTTCCCGTTCTCCCAGCTCGGCAACGGACAACCTTCCGGCACCCCGTCCATATACCACTCGAGCATCGCCGAAATATTGTCGCAGGCCGGTTTCCGGAACCTGCCCGACGTGTTCGCCGCCGCCGGCAGTGACATCGAGGTGAGATATCTCCAAGTATATATAACATGTGAACATAATAATATTTTCGGAAATCGTCCCGGGGTGGGGGGAGTTTTAATTTTCACCAGAATAAGGATGTGTAAGGGTAGCCGGAAATAGCGTATGCGGTTTGCGTCGAATATTGATTCGATGGACTTGCATGACTTCCCGCCACTGTCTATTCTGCAGGTTATATGACGTCCGGCCCGTCTTTTTATCGAACTGCCACACAGTATTACGTTTATTAATTTTCAACAAAAATAACGCATTTATTATATTATATTATTAATTATTGTGATATATTAATATTATTACTGTGATACCTATAAGTCTATAAACTGAAGTACCGTAAAACGTTGAGAATAAGTCAGTGATAGTTCACAGTGTGAGATGAAATATTCTGTGTATTGCTTCTCAAATGACTAGTACTCCTAGTAGTATCGAAATCTCTACGTATAATGTCGAAAGAACAGTCCATAGGGATTTTATTATTTTTTTATTCCCTAGTATACCTGGGGTAGTGCAAATTACACTATATTATATTAACTTGTTCGTTATTAGTTTATTACCCGTAGTCTTGGGAAATTATCGTTAGCCATTATCAATATAATGTTTATAATGTGACCTGCATACTATTGTACACCGATGTAGACGATTTCTGATTACTAAAGGTCCATTTTCATAGCAACCCAACTTTTTAAAATTCCAGATGAAGCTTTTATACATATCGTTTTTACCTAATCTGTACTTACAGAATATAACTACCATAGACCCCACGGTATTTGTTATCAATACATTTTTATGATACCGAAGTTATTTACTTCCCGATAATTAAGATGCGATCAGTTACCTACATACACAGTATATACATTATACATGTCGCGAAGTGCTTACTTAATTGATTATCGTGCCAGGCTGTCGAGCTGTATATGGGTGTTCTAGTGTCAAATGATGTTTATTGTTTTAAAACAGTGTTTTTTGCCATTTTTCATCGTTGAAAATATTATGTTTGAAATGGTGACAACTTGTGCAAATTTTGGAAATTTTACTTAAAAATTGATAGACCGTTAGCTCAATCATACTTATTTGTGTATAAATATCAAAAATGGAAGTATATAACAAACCATTTAATAATAATAATAATAATAATAATGATGATAGTATTTTTTTTTAAATAAAAGAACAAATAAGTATCAATATTATACAATATATATATATATATATATAAATTTATAAAAGAAAAAAAACAAAGTAAAAGAAAAACGAGATGTTCATTATGCTTCTAGTTATTTGTTGTTTGTTATTTGTATTTCTAAAAACATTTGCTATAAAAATTAAAAAGTTTACAAAAAAAAAAAAATCAATATTCTTGACACAGTAGGTACCTAGTACCTACAGACATTAAAATATTGATTAGAGAATTTCGCTTATAATTTATGATTAAATGTTTTTAGTGAAATAAATTAAAAGATCGTGGCAGCTTAATGTATTTATTTTAAAATTTATATTTTTCACTGATTTCGCACAATCATTCATATTATTTAGTAATTTATATAAAAATTTCAATTTGGTTTGCGTGAACCACTTTTCCAGTGACTGTAGGTATATTAAAAAATAATCGTAACATTTTAATTAGTGGTTATAATCAAAATGAGAATCAAAAATTCTGAGTTTAAAATATAAATATTTCAATCCATCGATGGATATAGGTAATGTCTATTATTATTACTTGATTAATATTTAATACACAGAAATATTTTTTTATTATTTTTCAAAAATAGTGTTATGGTTAGAACACTGGCATCCTGTATATCGCAAACAAAATGATACAGTTACATTGAGTACGTTTCAAAATTACAGTCACGTTATAAAAAATGTCGTAAACTAATGAACGAACTTAATTTTATATACTCGCTATATTATTAGGTTTATGTCGATAATATTTACATTTTTTTTTCATATCGCAGTGTATTATTATACTGAAAATTCGTCAAACAGCGCATTTTACATATTTACACCTTTATAAGGTTTTCTTGGAATTTTCTAAATAACTACCCATATTATATAACATTGTACATAATATGTAAATACCTACAATAAATTCTAAATTCCAAATAACGGCTGTTAAGAAACTGTCTATTCCTTCTTGGAACCTGTAAACAATATAGATGACTTTGTACATCCCTCTTCGACACACGATCCTCGAGAAATGATAAATAGTAATAAACAATATTATGATAAAATCAAGTTTCACCACTACACAATACCACATAGATAATAAGCACTTGCTAACACATGGTCATTTTAATAATTGTGCACATTAACGGCTTATCAAATTTAAGGTAAAATATACAAAATATACACCATCGGTTATCGGAGGTTTATTGCAACACGATTATTGGTCTTATGCTAAAAAAAACAAAAAAAACTTTGAAATAATATCGGAAGTTTAAATTGAAATTTATTAAAAAGATACTTTTTAATATAAAATAACATCCGTGACATAAATATGCAGACTTATATTGACTTTACAAACGGACTGCGCCGTTTTCATGACGAATTTATTCGTCATCCCAATCGATAGTTTATATAAGAGGGTTCTGTTAGAAAAATAAGTATATTTCCAAACCTAGCCGATTTAATTTACTCAAATACAGTGTGTTCTGTTTTATAATGGTTAAATTTAAATATCAAGACAGTGAAGTAATTATCCCTATCACTCTATTGGAATATTTTTATTTGCTGGATACCTAGCTAGGTCTAGGTCCTTCAATTAATATTAACTGGGTCGTTTTAATATTATACAGTATTATAAACAAATATTATAGTATTGCTTATACGTAACACATTATATTAAAATGATTAATAATATAACACGCTCGATATGTCCTCGTGACATATGAAAGCTGATAAATAATAATATAATAATGATACATAACATGAGGCGTATGACGCACATATCGTATATTTGTAAGTAGATTATGGGAAATGTTCAACTTTATTTCCTCATTTCGACATTTTTGTTCAAAAAAAAAAAAACAATTTAAAAGTGTAGAAGTCATGAAAGCAAACCGTACTACCGACGACTACACCTGACGAAGTTTCTTCTACACTTATCCTGATCATTCGTTATTCTAGTTTTTCCCTCTCACCAACCCCTCACATACACACAACCTTTTTTTATTATGTAAAACGTTGAAATAATTCCAAACGTCTCAAATTATCTCATTCATTCCCGACAGTTTCTCTGTAATCACCTCCGCCCACGTTCCCATTATGAAAACACTGACGTAACGTACTTCCTCTTAAACCGAGGATCAATATATTTTATATTAACGACCCCCCCCCCCCTCCGACTAGGACGACGAGAAGCAGATCCTGGGAACCCTAGGGCAGATTAAATGACATTTGATTCCTCAAAGACGTTTTTTTTATTATTATTATTATTATTATTATTGCAATTGCAATTGATCCCCGTATGCGCAAGAAACAACAGAAACATTCGCTAACTTCCGTTATACCTAATGAAAAACCCATTGTTTTTCATTTTTTATTGATATATTTTCAGTGGAATTTCTCCGAAATTTTATGCTATACACATCAGCCGTGTAATATATAACAAACAACTAATGTTATGCATTGTTTTGTGTGTTTGTATTTTATGTATATACAGACGTCAGTCACGTCGCTCACCAACACGCGTTCAAACTCGCAGACCACCCCCGCCGATAGACCGATCGACGGACAGACGATTTTGCACGATTGTGACCCCGAGTGCGACGCTTTTGGTTGTTACGGCAAAGGTCCCACGCAGTGCGTCGGCTGTCGAAACTTTAAGCTCGACAAGTAAGACTACTATAAATATCTATCTATATATTATGTTGTATGTATATTTTCGTATTATTTCAATGCATATATAATAATATTGTTATTGTTTAAATGTCATGTAAACCAACTAGCGCATGGGCGTTTTCCGTTTTATAACAGACGTGAAATATTGTATTTTAATATTTTATGAGAATTATAATATTATTATCGTATGACGGTAATACACACAGACACACGACAATGTGATGACGTAACGTTTATGACAACAATATAATATATATAATATATTGTTACACGACGTTTTTGGTATTTGTGTGTGCTAATTCGGTACAGCAGTGACGGTTACTTAACGACGTGGCATGATTATTATTATAATACACGAGGTGCGTGCAGCAGCAGCGGGTGACCGCAATGATTATTATCGATCATGCTATCCGAATAACCGTCGAAAATCAATAATAATCGTCGATCTCGCCGCGTGTGCCGGTACGATCGCATATTTTATCTGCAGCCCGAGAGTATGCCGATGAAATATTGAAATAATTTCAACGGTGTACACCTTGGCTAAATGACACGAATTCGGTCGTGCTAACCGATTTGTCGTGTAACACCGATGCCGTAATGTTACAATCGAGTTATATACCTGTGCGCGTTATATATTATTATGTACACAGACGCCTGCGTTCTTGTATAATATACGCTGAGAGAAATTTAGTTCCTCAACGTTTAGAAATAATTATTTATGATCATTCGGCGAGTCATTTGGTTTCGACGAACGAATAAACAATACGCGTTGTATGTATAAAAGCGAAAATTCAAATCCCGATAGAAACGTACCGTATAAATTATTCTCATAATGAATCCATTGAAATCGCGCCGTAATATCACGCGGTTGACCTTTACATATTATACGCCCGTACAACTTATTTTATTTACTTAATACTCTCTCAGCTGCTGCAGTCATTCATCGCCAGTATATAACATTTTATTAAACCGATCATGAATCAAAGCATTAACCCGAACGTCTTTGTGAGTTATGTACCTACCTACTTACCTATAGTTTTTATTAAAACGTAAAGTTTACTTTTATATATATATATGTATATTATTATATCTCTATAATAGTGTAGCTATGTTTTCAGTTCAATATTATAAAGGAGAAATGTCCATAATATCCAGTCATCTTTTAAGGTCTATATTTTATGCATTTTCTTACAAACAAACAAAGTAAACACATTTTTATACCGTATATATAAACATGTATATAAATAAATACGACAAATGCAAAAAACCCCTACTGGAATGGAGGTAAACTCGTAAACACAATAAAACAGACGCGCTGGTTTTACGCTTGCTTGTTGTACGTATTATTATAGTGTTATACTGTTACGGCAATGTATTTTTGCCATGCAACCCCCGTGAAATAATAATAAATAAAATTCGATCATTGACATTAAACAAAGTTAGGTATGCGCACCTAACGGCTACAATAAAATATATATATATAATATATATATATATATATATTCAATGGTACAACGCACGGATACGCGATTTAAACTATATTTCGAATGGAAAATATAGAGGTACATAATATACTATTTCTATAAGTTGGCCGCATTGTAGTAAATATTTTAAGCATTCGCATTTCGAAAAAACAAACAGTACTATAGAATTAGAGAACTTTGAAAATGTTATGTTGTGGGCGCCTATATATATATGTATATAAATATATAATGTGTAAATAAATGGATAAAATGAAAAGTTGTGAGAGTATTTTAAAATAAAAAATATGTTATCCGAACAATTTTATAACTAAAATATAAATAAACTTTTAGGGAGCTGTCAATCCAAAATTTAAAAAAAAAAAAAAACAAAAAAAAACTTGCGCTAAATAAAAAAAAAAATCGAAAAAGGGGGATAAAATAATAATGAATAAATAACTAAGTAGAAAGTTTTAAATTTCATGCATTACCTTCACATTAAATGTTCTACATGGTCACCTCCGAAAGCTATGCAAAGTTGTATTAATGAACATAACCGTGTTTGCAACACTATTATTACCGTGTCTCGCGCGTTCGGCGCGGCGTATATTTGTGTTTTGCGACTTTCGTAATGCGATTTCTCAGTTGTTCAACCGTTGTTATCTCTACGGCAGAACTTTTCATTCGCAACTCGTCGTCTCCTAATTTATCCTGTTGGCTGCGCGTCTGCAATAGGTATATACTATACACATTGTTAGAATTTAAACATTGTATAACCGAAATACGTGTCCGTAAAAAGGTTTATTCGTCCTCGAACACATTTGTGTTTCGATAACATACTATTGAAATTTCAATATGTTTTTATGCGTTCCGTGTTCCGCCTAAAACCTATTATTTTCTCTTGTGTACGTACTAACATTTAACTCGAAAAGTTGTTATTTATTATTTTTCTAAAATATATTTTATTTCCCACGCTGCATCTTTTTTTCTTCGTTGTTATTAGTCATTTTATACATATTTTTTTTCGCGTGAAATTCAATACTTTGTGGGCGTTTACATAAGATTAAGTGTAATACTCATATTCTTGAAATGTTAACTTTGAGGCGACCTCACAGCCATTATAAACGAAGTATAAATTTTGCATCGCATTCTGATAATAATGTATTTATCGAACCGACAGTGTCCCTCTGCAGGTCTGAAAATTTCTTTTGACGTCAAATTTACTTTTAATGAGCTTTGCTATATGTACGTCATATTATATATACTACCTATTAAAATAATAACAATTGGAATGATTCCCATATACAGAGTTCAATATATTTATTTGCCAATTATTTTTTTAAACTTCCAGAGAAGGAAAAATATAATAGCTATATTTTATTCTTTATATATTAATATCAAACTAATGGTGGTATATCCTGAGGTCGAAAACGTTTTTTTTTTTCAAACAGACCATATTTGAAAATGTTGATATCATAACTTAGTGGAATTGACCACATTTAAATTGCACAATTGATAAACGTAAATAGGACAAACTCGGTTATTCATAAAATCGAAGTATATTTTTTTAGTAGTATATTTATACACTGCTATTTTTCGTTGTATAATATGCATGTTTATTATTGCATTGATACTGCATATTTAATAATGTAATTTTTATTCATTTTTTATTTTAATATTATTCATTGCATTTCCGAATATAATGAATGTCAATAAAAATAATGCGAAATAATATAAATAAATAGTAATAATTTCAACCCTTAAACTAATAATAAAATTGGTTTTAATGTAGTCTGCGCAATTATCATTACAAGTGTAATATAATAAAGTGCTCTTGCTACTTCTAACGCGATTGAACTTTAAAACCTCGAAGGGTTTTAAATTTGAATGTTTAAATATTCAGATTTTCTGATAAAAAAATTGATTATGAAAATAGTATTAAGAAAATTTTACTAGTTAATTTGCATTAATACAATCACTTCTACTTTGAAACACTTTCATCTACTTAATTAATTATTTAATATTTTAGTATTACATTTTACATAGTTGATAGATGTTTTGAATATAATTAGTTATTCTTAAAATAATATATATAGATGATAAATACTCAATTTCAAAACTTCGTTTTCCTTTATTATATATTTATAAATTATAGTTGTATAAACAATTAAATACAATGCCGTTTATAAACATACTTTCAGCGTATAAAATTTAAATCTTAACTTAAAATACTGTTCAAATTATTCTTAAAAAATTTTGAACTTAATTTATTCTTATCCTTACAAGTCAAACGCAAAAACTACTATTAAATTATAAATGAATGCATATTTACGTGTAATGAGTCATTTTAAAACATAGATATTCTGAATTAATTAAAACGCTCTAACAATAAGATTATTTCCAAATTGATACTTTGCAAATTATCAGTCTTATAATTTATTTCCAAAATTAAAACTTGCTTAAAATACGTTTAAACGCATTGGATTCTTATTTTGGTAACTATCCCCGTTTTATTTTATTATTTGTTCCTAAAAATAAAACCCATATACATTCTTGAATTTATAAAATAAATTGAATACTGATTATTTACCACGTGACGTATGTCCTTCTCAGAAACAGACAGACGTGTCTGCTTTTAGATTCTGAATGGAGCGTGGGAGCTATTTACAATGAATGATATATTATTTTCTCATTCTTCCGCATAGGAAAACTATATTTGAAAGAATAAAAATTATCCAAAAGTTTCTTTTCGTTGAATATTGAGCATATTATATTATTAAACTCGTGAACTAAAAGAGCAATGATTAGATTTTACCGGCAATTTATATAATAACGCATTTCAATAAACGGTGAAATTTATTGCTCACCTGATACCTGTTTTTAAGAAAATCTCGACCATTTTTTTGGTTCCATACCACTAAGAATCGTTTTACAGACGTGATCGTTTATCAATTTTCTTTCAAGTACTTTCCTAAATAAATACTCCTGTCCCAGATGTCCACCCGAACGCGTATCCGCTTGCAGTATATACCTCACTTAATCAAGAACGGAAACTGAGTGTTTTTCTCGGCGGAAAATATTATATCTATTTAAAAAATGATATTTTTTTTTTTTGTACTTTTTTATAAAGTTATCATAACGTTAACGAATACATTATCGATTCATTCGTTTTCAGCACTTGCGTCAGCCGTTGTCCACCCCGCAGTTTCCCTAACAAGGGGGGCGTGTGCTGGCCGTGCCACGAGTCGTGCGAGACCTGTGCTGGAGCGGGACAAGATAGTTGTTTGACATGCGCTCCTGCTCACTTAAGAGTTACCGATTTGGCCGTTTGCTTGCAACAATGCCCGGATGGATACTTTGAAAGTAATTATTTTCTACGTGTCAGACGTCGTTTGTTGACCAACAATATAATATTATGTATTCTCGAAAACCACCGATTTTCTAACCCGTCGCTTCTTTTGCGCACTTGTATAGATACGGAAGAAGGCACTTGCGTCGCTTGCGGTCCAAACTGTGGAAGTTGCGAAGGTCGTCCGGACCATTGTACTAGTTGTGAACATCATTTGGTACTCCACGATAATCAGTGTTACGCAAACTGCCCTGTCAACACATACGAAACCAACGATTACCGGTAAGACAATGTTATGTATATAAACCCACGGATCGCTGTAAATTGGGTTTCATTTTTAATTTTTTCAACCCGAAGAGTATATGTTTTATACAAATTATGTAAATTGCGACCCAGGTATATTTTATTTATAATATGTAAATTGTGGCCTAAATATTTTTTATTCATACGTAAATTACGTCTAGAGATATTTTTACAAACCGATATTTTCCTTCCCATTTTTGGACTTGCAATTTAATTTTATTATGATGTTATTATGGTTAAAAACATTGGGTTTGTAGTTTATTCTTAAAAAATGTAACACCGCAGGCTGCTATAGTAATATTAGATTAGTGGACAACTGGACAACATGTTATCTACATCGTAGATTATTACTTATCTTTAAAATGTTTTTCCAACTGGAAATAAACAGAATATCCCGAGACGCAATTTACGTGTTTGAGAAATACCCTGACCGCAATTCATGTAGTATATGATAGTAACCTTTTTTGGTAACGCAATATACCGACCCAATACCTACTTCTCAACTCAGTTTTGTAAAGTATTTCTGTAAAATTTTTTGAATTCTTTCATTAAAAAATATTTAAATTATTATTGGTATTGTCTAGACAACAAAGATAATTCCATATAATTTAATGAGTTGTATATGTGTAGTGTGAACGGATGACTAATAAACATATTTCGAACAAATGATAACGCCGAAATATAGTTATGATTTATTTAAACAAATATTTCACTTACATTTAATAATTTATATGAAATAATTTTTAAGTCTGAACGGAGTGATGCATTTATTTATTTTACAAAAATGTGTGGTCTGTGTACACCAAAAAGTTTCTATAGCAGTTTTCAAAGAAATTGGGAAAAAAATTATAGGAAAAGGAAACATTTAAGCAAAACCAGTTTTCGAAAAAATCGAATTTTTTAAATAGTTTTAAATCAAAAAAGAGTCAGTATGAATCAAAGTATTTTATATTTGAAATACCAAATTTTTATATAAACGGTTAATTTTTTTATATCCTAGCTTTTGCTGAGCTATTAATAGATAATTGAAATTTTCGATTTTTTTTTTTTGTTTTTTACTTTTTTAATGATAAAAAAATTGTAAATGACTAAAAAAACTTTTAAAATGTAATACAAGATTTCTTATAAGTTGTTTTTATTGTAGTTAAAAATAATCAAAACATTTTTCACATTTATTTTTATAAGCGTTGTTTAATGTTCCAATTTTTATGAAATACTCATATGCTAAAATCACGAAAATTTGCAACTAATTTTGTAGTTGAAAATACATAAACAATTTTTTTATATATATCTTAGGTTAAAAAATTATTACCAAAATATAATATTATATTATGCATTTAAATTTTGAATACTTTAAAATAAACCACGCGCGTTTGAGTAGTAATTTAAAATTATTTTTTACAATACTACTTGCCCTTTTTTATTTAACTTTTTCAGATGGATAATAGAACCGCTAAATGTTCATAGAATAATAATCATGTATTTCCCCGTAATTATCCTTTGTTTCCTAGGTTCCCAGGATTCACGTTTAATTTTAATTTACCCACGTACCATCATATTATGTATGTACGCGTTTACATATAAACACTTTGGTGATTGATCGTGTCTTGAAAATCATTTCAGGTGTGGCTCATGCGATGCTAAGTGCGAGTCGTGTACCGGACCGAATGAAGACCAGTGTATAACTTGCAAGTCGGGTTATTTCGAACTGAAAGGCACGTGCCATTCGAAATGCCCGGACTTCTATTACCCGCACCAGAAACGCCACGAATGTCTGGAGTGTCCCGTGGGCTGCGTCTCTTGCAATCTGACCGAATGTCACTCCTGCGACCAGGGTTTCACGTTGAACAAGAAAGGCCGATGCTTAAAAAACGGCAGTCAACAGTGTCAACCAGGTGAGAGAACGGTGAAACGCGTTTAGTAGTTTGCTATCAACAAAAATGTTTATTTATAAGTATATGAATTCCGTACGCCTTACCGCGAGCATAGAAAACGGTCGTCGACTCGTGACGATCGGTCAACGTTTTTCAATTATTCTTATAACATAAACATATTATATTTTAAAATCACCGAAGCAGGCCAGTTTTGGACCGGAACGGAATGCGAACAGTGTCACGGGTCCTGCGAAACCTGCAGCGACTTTTCCAACGAAAACTGCCTGTCCTGTCGTTCGCCGACCATGTTCCAGGCCCCTGGATCGTGCGTGGAACAGTGTTCGCCCGGGTTCTACCCCGATTTGCGTTTCGGCAACTACGCTACGTGCCAACCGTGTCCGCATCCGTGCGTCGAATGCGTGTCGCGCACCAACTGCACAATGTGTCATTCTCCGTTGCTTTTGCAAACCGGCCAATGTCGTACGACGTGTGCCCCGGGGTACGTATAAGCAATATATGTGTATATTACGATTCTTAACGATGTGTTTAACACGGCAGTTTGTACAAAGTGCTATTGTGTCGCCGATTTTGCGTGTCGGTTTTCGTACGTATTTGATAAAAACATAAATATTTAATCCGTATACAGCTTGAACAAACTGTGTTAACTTTACATTTTTACAGTAAAAAATTCGTCGTTTTAATATAATATTCAGTTTTTATAGGTATAATTATATTTTAACAATTTTCGATAAGTCTTATAAACTTTTTTTTTTTTTAGTACGAATATCGAATATTAAACGAATAGCTTAGCAGTATATATATTTTGTATGTTCACGGCACTTTTAAGCGGGAAGATTGTAAAAGTTAAGTGGGATATATACACCTCTCAACGCCATTAATTTTTCCTCATAACACAAAATCATAATAATTTCAAAATTACTTACTTCACACAAACCTTTTTTTCAAAATTATTATTATTTTTTTTTTTTTTTAATAACTATTTCAAGTTATAAAAGAACACTGTTTGATGAAATAAAAAATGTATTAATATCTGTTGTTTCATTTAATATTTTAAACTAGTTATAAATTATTTACTTTTTACTTCTCTAGTAAAAGATACATATAATACGATCATGAACTAATAAACAATAAGGAATTATACCTGTAAGAGATTCTGATGTTTCAATTTCTAATTAAACATCTACCGATGAAACTGTAGCTAAATTATTCTGTTTCGAAGTATCAATAACCATAATTGGAGAATTGTATAGAAAAATAAAAGTACTTAATATCAAGTTCCGAATACTATTTTCATAATACGATTCTTGAAACTGTGTGTACATATTATAAGGATAATCACTGTTATTTCGTGTTACACGGTCACTTAAGCTTTGTAAGTCCCCTGCTAAAACTTGCTGTGAACATAAAAATATAATATACTTCTTCGCTTTTATGCAATAGTGTGTATACTTTCAGTACGACGCATCACAGACCGCACAAACAATTTATTTACTATTAATCGTGGAATATGTTATATAACAACGAGTGGGCTTAAAATGTGTTCACAGATATTATAGCGACGTGGGATCGTGCGCCAAATGTTATTTGAGTTGTATGACGTGCAGCGGACCCCGCAGGGACCAATGCGTAAGTTGTCCGCGCGGATGGCAGTTAGCCGCCGGTGAATGTCATCCCGAGTGTCCACAAGGTTTTTTCATGTCAGACTTCGGTTGTCAGAAATGCCACCACTACTGCAAGACTTGCAAGGGTAAGTTTTAAACATTTACTGATTATCACTGTCAGTCATACGTCTCGTTTATGATTAATAACTATTAGTGTCGTATTCTGTACAGTGGTACGCCTCGACAATATTTGAAAAACTCGAAAAAGGAAAAATGCGATTTACATAATATTCTAGATAGTCTATCGATAAATTAATAATTCGTTTTCACTAGCACTCCTATATAACATAATATTACCTAATATTTTTTTTATAATTTTTTGAAATCAAGATAACGTGGTTTACTGCATAAATATTAAAAAAATACTAATTCGCAAAACAACAATATGTCATAGATTTTAAAAATAAAAAACATGATAACATGTTAAATTATACTTATAAAAAATGTTTTACTGTCTTTAGAAAAATACATTTATCGCTCCGCTCGGAATCTCTAAAATCAA
The DNA here is from genome assembly GCA_009835225.1 of Aphis craccivora. NCBI lineage: Eukaryota > Metazoa > Arthropoda > Insecta > Hemiptera > Aphididae > Aphis > Aphis craccivora. Next base: position 71,661 of record VUJU01000864.1, read on the forward strand.
AATGTTTATTTTTATCTATAATTTACGAATAACTTCAAAATGTTGATAATACTGAGTTTGTATCATCTGAAAATATGGAAGACGAGACAAATATACACAGTATATATAATATTTATAATAAAAATATAATATAAATAATGATCTATAACGACGTCATCTCTTGCAGGCGAAGGCCCGTTGCAGTGTACGTCCTGCCCGCCGCACTTCATGCTCGAGGACGGCCTGTGCTCAGAGTGCTCGGGTTCTCAGTACTATGACCCACCCACACAGCTGTGCAAGCCGTGTCACGCGTCGTGCCGAGCTTGCAGCGGACCCGGCCCGTTTAGCTGTTCGGCCTGCATGTTCCCGCTGCACCTCGACCGGAAGAACACTCAGTGCGTTTCGTGTTGTGGACCGCGTCCGCATGAAGGTTGCTGTAGCTGCAACTCGGACACGGGCGAGTGTCACAACTTGACGCCGGCCGAGAAACGTCGGACGTCCGTGGACAGCGAACTGGACAACTTGGCCGCGGCAGAGTCTGTTGATCGCTATTCGATCGCCAAGTCAACCGGCATCAAGCCCGACACCACTTTGTTCGGCTACTTGGCCTTGGCCATGTTCGCTTCCGGCTTGGTCGTATTGTCCGTAATAATGGTGAGTATCGGTCTCGAATAAAACACTTTCGCCGCGCGCAGTTGTCACCATTCGGCACAGATGACGTGCACGCGCGCGATTAATATCAAACTTTTTTACCTGTCGTTCTTTACACTACCCTCTTCACGTCAATCGTTACGCCCACATAGCGCGCTATAAAATGTTTTCAAATCCATGAATCGAAATCTCGGTGTGGTGCTTTTATGAATCTTTCGTAAATACAGATATAGAATTTCCGAGTCGTTCTCCGTTTCCCCGGTCACCAGTTCGCGATCGCCCGTTCTAAATAAAATTCCCATCATTTTCTTTCGATTTTCTATATTTTTTTGTGTGGGAGGGGAGAGAAGAACTCTGTAGGTCGTGTAGACGATATTACCCAAATCGCTCTCCCCTCCCCCTCTCCACAAACCCTTGTTATTATCGATGAACGAGCAGGTGTCAGTGAAACGATATACAAAACGGTACAAGTTCGCCCTGGGGAAAAGAAGTTTCCGTAGCTCATCAACCAGAGAGAAACACTCTGCGTTTAACAAAAATTAAAGTATACGTAAATACTTTATTAACCCAAGAGCCGTGGGACGAACCGATCCACTGCGCACAGACCTCCGCTCCGCCGTCGGCTTTTTACGGACGTCGGACAGATTTATTTTATCTTACCGTCGCGGTTGCGTTCATAAAGAACCCCTACAATTTAATTATAATAAAATTATCGTTGCTAACTTACTATAATTGTTGTCGTCTGTTATGTATAGGTGAAACGAAAACAAAGACAACATTCGGGTTACGTGAAGTTATTGCGGCCGCAGGGCGACATACACTTGGAAGACAACGACAGCAGCACTGCACTGTTCGCCGAAACGTGACCGGCTCACTCGGCACCATTAACTCGACAACAACACGCCAGTCCAAGCGGCACTCAACCGGGTGCAGTAGCATCAGTGTAGTCTCCGGCGGAATGTATATTTTAAAAACACAAAAAAAAAAAACATAAGAAAATTACCAACATACAAAAATTATGATAATATTATTATTATTAGTGCTTAATACTTCTTCTCGCTATTTGTGTTTAATCACTCTCTCTCTCTGTCAAAGCCAAACCGTATATACCTAACCCAAGTGTTTATCAACGGCTTCTCTTCGTCGTCCTTCTCTTTCTCCTCCATCAAACCCCTTCCTATTCTTGTTTTGCCGAATCTCAATATTGACGATATCGTATTATTAAAATATTATTATATTAATGTTATTCCGCCGCTTGTTAAAAGATCAAACAATTCATTACAATAATGTTATTAATTTTAATTTTGGCATGAGTTCCTTTTCAAATGTAATCGTCTCGAATCATATTTCTTTTGCATTCCGTATTTTAAGTTTATTATTTTTTTTTTTATTATTATTATTATTTATTTTAATATGAAATCCATGCTCTCTTTTCAACGCAGAACAAATTTCTTTATTCAAACATGAATATTATATTATAAACTCGAGTCGGGTCCATCAAAATATTTGATTGTGTTAGTATTGCCTCACAAATTTTAGATTATATACCTATACCTCTAAGTTAATAATTTTTTAAGATTATACGTTACGATCAATATGCAGAATAAAATACGTTTAAGTTTATCTACTTGAAAAATTCACATTCCATGTATACGCTATAATAGACATTTGTTTGCCACTTACGGTATTATTCTATGTTTGTTTTAATTGCCCTATCGTTATAACTCATAATAAAATGTGTCAAGGATAGAATCACCATCATGTATTTTATCAAAGTATTATTGTTTTGACTTGTTTGTATTAGTTGTTATTATAAATTATAATTCTATCAGTCGCAATGGGTTAATATATTATTATTATTACATACGATTAAAAATACAGAATTATTGCACGTTGCCATGGTGATAAAATATATACTGTATAATTTTCTGTTACTACTTCTCTATCGATATGACCAAAATTAATAAATAAAAGAAACGAAGAATTAATTAAAAAATGTAAAATTCTCGACCGTTTATATTTGTGTAAATAAAAAAAAAAACCCCTATTAAATTATAGCAATTATGTAGAGTATTCCAAGTTTATTATTATTATTATTATTGTTTTTATCCCCCGTGGAAGTTATATACTACTTAATGAAAAGATAATTTATGTGTTGTATTGGATCTTTACAATTAGATATATTATGAAATAAAATAATATTATAATTATTACCATTTATTTATAATCTATACACGACATACCTAGGTACGTATATATAATATTTAGCTTATATACCGTTTATGTACCTGCATATCGACGAACATAATATTATTGTTATTGTGTACTCGTCCGTTTTCTACTTATTTTAAACATAAAGTATTACGTAAAATTGTTATATTATGATAAGAACGTCAGTAAAAATACTCTTAAGTATGAATCTTATATATTATCCATAATGTATATGTATTCCATGTTATGGAAATTAAAAGCGTACACATCATTTGCGAACACTGTTCAAAATGTCTGTGATTAAGTTTGTAATGTGTAAATATATATATTATTTTTTTTTTTTTTTTTGTTATGTTCCAATAAATTATACCATTATTATTGTAAGATTATATAAATATAAATTCAATTATCAAAAAAAATTATTTGTTTACAAACACTCTTCGTTAAGAAACGTAATTAAATATTTACAAGAATATTGAACGACTGTTATATTCTGGTGATAGGGGTTTTTAATTGAACGGTGCGTAAAGTAACAAAACCTTTCTGCTAAATATTTATTGTATAAAATGATATTATAATGTAAACATATACGTATGCGTATTTCACCATTGGTATAATTTAGTTTTGTTTTAAAAACTCTCAAAGAAAACAAACCTAGTGGCTAGTACTCAGTATAGAACAGTACATAATTTATAATTTACATTAAATCCTCTACGGCTCTACTTTATGCTTAATGTTTTGAAACAATACCGACTAACCAAAGATTCTAAATGCCTGAGGGCACGAGTTTAAAATTGTGTGTATAAAATAATAAAACATTTTTTATATAATGGTCGTATATTCTAAGACATTATAAATTCATAAACCATAATTTTCTACAAATATGTTTTGCACAGACTTTAAAAAATTATGATTATTATATTGTTTATTCAAAAAAAAAAAACCCTGTTGGCCGATATTCGTTTAAACAATTCATTGCTTTCAAACAGCGATGTGAGCGGTGTTTATGTTTTGAATACGAATAAATATGGGTTCTAAAGGTAGTATAAAGAATTAATAATTACTCACAGTTTAATAATGGTAAATGCTTTTAAAAGTACTTTTACTAATTAACAAAAACGTATTTATCATGAGATGTCATTTATTTTTGACTTTTTTTTTTATTTTTTACCTAGTAAGTTGAAAAATAGATACCTATCTTGATTAAAACTCGTCGTAAAAATTTTTAATTGATTCATTGATCCGTTCTACATTAAATGTATGACAAAAATATGAAATCATAACCATCAATACCAATAGGGCATCCAATATAGGAGCTTGATGGATCGCTTTCCTGTACAATTATTCAAATAATTTAAGTCCGCGTGAGGTTAAAATCATCACTCGTCCAAACCCAGGACTGAGTGTTTTACGTTAAATGAATCACCAGCTGTTACCTATAGTTTGTGTCGTTTATGATATACCTACAGTACCTATCTATATACATGGCTACATTAAGTAGGCAGATTATAAGATTTAAAATTTTAAAAACAAGAATTTTTAAATATTCGTCTTTTTTTTACAATTATGTGATAGAGAATTTTTACCAACTTAATAAAATCATGCATTAAAATGAGTTAACGATTAGGATTTTTATTTATGTTACGTGGTTTGAAAATTATCTTTGTGTTTCGTTATAATATAAATTATACAGAGCTGTTATCAGTATAGACATAATATTGGTAATTAAATATTATTATAGTACTGTTAAATTGTAACAACTAAACATTTTAAAGACTTTTACCTACAAAAAAAAAAAAAAAAAACGATTTCATTATTAGATTGGGGTGACTTGGTAGATTTTAGGTTACATATAGATTATTTTATAAGCTCATTTAGCCACTGATCGTGGGATGTCATATCTATCGTCACTCGTAATGTTATAGTGTTCAGCGTGAGTATGTATTATTATAATATTCATACCTTTGAAATTAATCGAAAATAGGATTTCAATAAAGGTGGACACGTGTTCACCAGAGTACCAGATAATATTATAATAATTCCACATAATTCGATCGACAAAAACCACTCGACAGAAATGTATTGTCAACTACCATTAATACTCTCGGCGATCCGCCCACCGACAGCTACCACTGTTCGGTATAAATCATAATCAGCAATCGGGACATATATCATTTGCATATCCATCATAGACGTGGTAAAACATAGCAGAGTGATAAACAAATTAGCTTTAAAGTACGAAGAATTCAAACATACGTTTTATTTTGCTTGTTTTCGCATGTTATTAATTATTTGCAATATTGACGCATATTCCAACCTTCAAACAATCTTTAACGATAATGTTAAATATATAGTCAAAATGTAAGAAGATCAATTACAATCCATGTTTTGAGCATATTAATACATATGTTAACTAATACAGCGTGGCGTTGAAAACATTTTCTTCAGAAGAGCAAACATTGAAGTTACGTAACCAATCACCCAAACATAAAACCCAATGAAGATTAAATTTTACACTGTGAAAAATACAAAGCACTAATTTTTTCAAAAAAAACCTGATAACAGGTGCCTGTGGACCGAATAAGAAAAAAAAATTTGACATTTATTACGTTTTTATGCATGTACATAATAAAGCATCGCGTTAGATCATAGATTTCGAATTTTGAGTCAGAAAACTTAATCCTTCACCACGTATCATACATAATGTGATTTTTTCAAAAAAACGTTATTTTGTATTTTTTGACATTAGTTTCGTAGATATTCAATAATATTATTATTCTAAACAAAACTACGACGTT